>CM066218.1:16706420-16986547 GCA_033675125.1 Athetis lepigone
AAAAAAAAAATCGTGAAATTCAATAAAAAATTCCCGGATTCTGCTACAGCGGTCCTAAACAAATTCTAAAAGTCTTGGGATAAAAGAATCCCACTAAAAACATTCATATAAATGTAGCAAGACAACCACATAAGGTATACCTGTGAAAAATATATCAGATCTCATGTAGAGCCAAGCTTCTGAATCTACACGGCCTAACTCTACAGACCCTAACTTCACAAACTCTACATATCAGTAAAAATGTATGGCTTCGCCGTTTCGCTACCGTCGTGGAGGTGATGCGAAAATTAAGTTTTTGAAGTAAGTACCGAAACAGCCAAGCCATACATTTTTACTGATATGTAGAGTTTGTGAAGTTAGGGTCTGTAGAGTTAGGCCGTGTTACCGTGTAGATTCAGAAGCTTGGCTCTACATGAGATCTGATATATTTTTCACAGGTATACCTGATGTGGTTGTCTTGGCTACATTTATATGAAATGTTTTTTGTGGGATTTCAGTTCTTTTTGTAAGTTGCTGGCAGTATTTTCAGTGTTTTTTTTTCTTTTCGTTCACATATTTTTTTGACTAAATTGACCTGAAAGTCCCACACTTTTTATTCTTAAAATACTTGATCGTACAACGGTGATCTTTCGATCTAGGAGAAATTATTAAAGGCTGTTTTGCGCTCCCGAATAACTGTAGTATAAGACTCACAATATAAACGAGTTTTCGTACAAACGTGCAAACAATATTATTCTCAGATACATAAAAATTCAAATAGTACTTATACTTTCCGATGTAACTAAACCATAGCGCTATCTATTTCGATCCCAACGCCATCTAGGGAAGTAAGACTTTAAACTTTTTGTCATCGAGGATCGCGCTACGATTCCGTTCAACACCGTAACATTTAGGTATGTATGTACGAGTATATTAACAATTACCAATACATAAAATTATGGCCACTGAAATAAGCCGCAAAACTTATTTATACGAATACGAAAAATATTGCAATCGCAACACGACCGTCAACGACACAAGTTTATAATTTTCTTAGGTGGTTGATACCAAACTTACCAAACTTCTTATACCAAATGTCAGCTTTCTAGCACTACAGGAAGTAGCCACATCAGTAGTGTCGGCTTTCATAGCCCATAGCCCATAGCCCAATCTTTCTCTTTGCATTTTTACTTGATTTGTTCAAACAAACTTCCACACCCCCTTTTAGGGATGGAGGTCGAAATCTATAAGTTTATGAATTTTTATGTTGGTTGTATACTAAACTTAGGCTACATACCAAATTTCAGCATTCTAGCACTTCAGGAAGTAGCCAAACATTTTGATGATCATCAGTGTGTCAGTGTGTCAGTGAATCAGTGACGAAATCGGTGTATTTTAGATATCAATAAAATCTAAAGTATAAAAGCTATTCAATTGAAACTTTGTATGTTTATTGAGTCTGTTATTGACATTATTTCTTGTGAATATGAAGTGTCTGGTACATCGGATACAACTCTATGAGGGTTCGAAAAACGACGAAACACTTCGAGAAAAGGTAGGTAGTGCCCCTGCGCTTCGCTTGCTTGTCTTGGCCGGGGGCACGACCGTGCCCCCCGATTTGTTAAACATACCGACAAAATTATTGATTTAGAAGAAGGCTGCAGCTAATTTGCTTTGGCAGTCCAAAAGGTCTTGAAATAATAATAAAATGGCATATGTATGTATCTATCGGTAACTACTCCGTTGGATATTATCTTTCTTTCTTTTTTCTTCTTTCTTATTCATTACAGCTATTAAGCAGACCTAATAATGGTTAGTTGGCAAAAACGAAATAATTTTCAAAAACTTTTCTGATAAGAGAAGTTATTATCGAAATGTTTTAAAAGTCGGCCTCCTATGCCTGTTAAAAATAAAACACCCAATAGGATTACCACTTAAGTATACTGTAATGTCAAAAACTTGGGTTCACCCTTGTTTGGCAGAACAACGTTTTGTCGAAAATCACTCCGGCTAATTTTAGTTAGAATAAAGTCATTTCGTAAAATTATTCATTTGACCGAATAGTTAATTGGTAGATTTTTATTAATCATATTTATTTCTCTAAAATAATGTCATTTTACCGAATTTTTAAATGCTCTAATTTTATTTAAACTAATATTTTACTAGACTAACTTTGGTAAAGAATGCGTTTAAACTGATTAGCATCGTCAGTCCAAAATTAGGGCGCCCCGACTTGGACAGGTTAGGTTAGAAGGAGGTGGCGGGGTCGTAGTGAGCGAGCGAAAAGACCCCGCCACCTCGTGGTTATTTATTTTTAAACCACCCAGAAGTAGGAACCCCGCGAAGCGGGGCTCCGTCGACTATCCTGTTTAGATATTAGAATACAAATTGATGGAAATTTTGTTTTAACCTAACATAACCGCACAACTTTAACCATGGATATATCCGTAACAATGGAGTTCCGCGGGATAGGGATGTTATTAAATATTCGATAAAAATAAATGTTATACCACCTGAACATTACCTACATCAAATGAATATTTTAACCTTTTGATCAATAGCACAAAGGTTTTTATCGCAAATAAATATTCGATAAAATGAAAATTATGTTAATCGATATTATACAAAGTGATTATTTTCTTAAACGTTGTTCGAATTAGTAATATTATATCAAAAGTTGCTCTGTGAAACAAGGGTAAACCAAAAACTTGTCGTCGGTGTTTCTACCAATTAACGTCGTCAAGTAAATCCGTAGCAACCTTGAAAAGAATGCCCTAAAAAGCAGTGATCCGGTAAATTTTAATCGGCTGTGTAGAAGCCATATAGGTATGTCTGACAACAATCATATTATGTACCTTCCTAATAAGCGAAGGTGAGAACAGGTAGTCTTAATAAGATCAGTAGCATTATCAAGGTCGAGAAAGGACTTTTTACTTACGGTTATTACTCATTTTTCTTGTGTAAGAGTGTTTACATAAAGAATCAGGTTTCCCGTACAGGCAAACCTGTGCGGGTCGATAACTTATCGTGAAGACATTGATTTTTATGTCTTTAGCTAGCTAATTAACCTTTTGACCGCCACATCAAAATAGCAAAGTCGTGCCCTCAGCGCCATTTTTTTTAAATATATAGAAATTTGTTTTTGGGATGTGACCGTGGCATGTTAGGCACATTTTGGTTTGTCAATCTATACATGTCTCAGACGGTCAAAAGATTAAAGAAACAGGTACAAACTGCTACCTGTTTACAACGCATGTTAGCCCTGCACCATCGGTACCGGCTCGCATAGATTTGCCTGTACCGAAAACCTGCTTCTTTATGTTAGCACCGTCTTACGTTTAAAAGTACCCCTTGAGGGTCTAATTAATTAATTTGTTTGTATTTGACATTTTCTGTTTCCTTTGAATTTACTTGTCGTAATTATATTTTAGTCTTAGAAGCAAATGGGGCTGGTATTTTTAACTTTTGATCAAGTTATTAATTCAACTGTAATGAATTGGGATCAGGAGTTTTATTGACATTATTAATATTAAACAATGCGGGGAATTTCCACCCCGGTTTGAGGTTTACGTAAAATAAAACAACAGAGTCCTAATAAAAAAAAATCGTACCTACCTACTTATTCCATTAGTTTAGGTAGTTAAGCGAAATGTTAACTATCTTGACATGTCAATGCTTAAAAAACATGTCGTCAGCTTAGAATATAGCCGAATACGAAATTACTATACGGCATTTATTATAAGTATGTTAAGATACCTTCGAAGTGTTTTGAGTATGTGTGTACAATCAAAGGAGACAACCATCATCATTTCATTTGTCTTTAGGTTCGCAACGTATCTGCGAGTCCTCTGGTCTGGCGGATGTCTGCATGCATCTAATTCGCTTCAATAATATGTGTAAATAAAAAATCGCGATTTCAGCTAACGAAAGAGTTAATAACATCGAAATAGGAGTTCCGATTTTGATGAAACACTGAGAACCATCGCTAAATAACCTAATTTCAAATAAATAATTTTGCATCCAAGTCGAATCACCCGTATAAGAGCTATGGTACAACAGACAAACAGGCAAGCAAACATGCAAATGCAAACTTACCCTTTTTTGCGTTACAAACTAAATCAAAACTAGGTAGAAAACAATTTTAATCCGTTGACATCCAGCTTAAAATAAACAAGTTTGTAGTAACATTATTGCTTAGTACACGAACGACATGGCAAAGTTGTACACTTACAAATTAATTTAAAACACTCTACCTACCCGGGCTTTCCTCTCAGATTTAATTTGCTCAGCTACTTTATAACAAGCGACGTCGCAGGCACGAATTATATGCAAAATGCTTTAAATCTAGCCAGACTGGAATTGTAAAGCCCCGAATAACTTTGAGCGTTTAGCACGTTCTATTTTACCTTTTTTCAAGGAATATTATTTCTCTTGAGTCTCAGACGTACTTAATAAAATGAGTACAGTTGAACAAACTAGTTGGTTGACTGATCTGAATTTTCAATTTTCTTAAAAAGATCTGGTGCTCCAAGGCATCGGTAATACAAGGTAACAAGAACCCCTGCAGGCGAAATAATGTTACGTTGTGTTAGAAATAATATCAGCAAGAAAGAACAGAGAAGCAGATCAAAGAACTCTTCTAATACGAGTACCTACCGACATTAGTAATGTTTTTATTACCAAGCTTAGGTATCTTCAGGCTTATATTTTATTACCAATTACCTTATTTATATACCTTACAATGTTATAGATTACCGATGTCACCAATGTCCAAGAAAAGCTTAAAGCTGAAGGCTCGTACAAAATTTGAAAAGACAAAGCTCATGCTATGAGACTCTGGCACAGACATGTCCAAATAAATACGACAAACAAATAATTTTAAATAGACATGTACTGAAAGTGTGCCTAGTAAAAACATGTTTCTTTTTACTTCATGATACCAAACAGCTTTTCTGCCTGTACTTAGAATTTTTCAAGCAAAATCTTACTTTTTTGAGGCGAGACTGCTCTTACAGTTTCTAATTTTAGGAACCTTTGAGTTTCAGTGAATTTAGAGTTGCTTATAAAGGCACGGCTTTGGTTTTATAAAGGCAGACTGTAATTACTGTTGTACAGAACGTTGAAATAAAATGGGGTGAATCACTTCTTTTAAGGTATAAATTTTCATGGCTCTTTGTTTTCTAAGAGTTGATGAGGGCTATTGTTCTAAGTGTCTTTAGGGCTGATGGGCAGTTTCTAAATGTAGTGACTTTTAATTTACTTCGTTTGTTTTAGGAGTTGAATGGAAGTACTCATTAGTACAAACAACTTTTACTGTGGGAGCTAGACTAATATGTATAGAAAACTTTGGCTGT
Organism: Athetis lepigone; assembly: GCA_033675125.1. NCBI lineage: Eukaryota > Metazoa > Arthropoda > Insecta > Lepidoptera > Noctuidae > Athetis > Athetis lepigone. The sequence goes on from CM066218.1 coordinate 16,711,754, forward strand.
CCTCTTTAAAAAGTGGGTTAAATTTTTTTTTGTAAAATATTAATCAGCCTATATCAAGTACCTACTGAATAAAAAAAATGCGTAATTATACAAAATTTAATCAAGTTGTTTCCTCTAGTATACATCTTTTTATTGGAGAGTACAATTATAAATATTTTTTATAGAATAATTCTATTTTTAAAAAAGCTTGCATACATCCCCGCAAACACAGCGACTTTAACCTTAAGATGCTCATCAGTTTTCCCTGTGACGAACTTAATATCCTATTTGAAGTAACTTGAACAAAGGGAAACTTATCAAAGGATTCTCATTATAGTGTGAGTGTGTTGCAAGGAGCGGATGAAAACGACTAATCAGACAGCGCTTGTTTGTATAATGTTAGCAATTTTGAAAACAGTAGACATCTATTGCCCCATTTTTGAATAGTTTAAAATTCACATTATGGTGAACTAGCTTCTGCCCGCGACTTCGTCCGCGTGTAATAGTTCCCATTCCCGCGGGATTTCCGGAATGAAAACTATCAGTATACAGACTATATCTGTACCAAATTTCATTCAAATCGGTTCAGTAGTTTAAGCGGGAAAGCAGACAGACAGACAGACAGAGTTACTTTCGCATTTATAATATTAGTATGGATAGTAGGTACATTGCGCAATCAAAGTTTGATGTGACATTAGTATAAACAATAACCTAATTAAACAACATCCGCGAGGCAGTAGTCTACTTGCACACACATCTTGAAGAATTCTGATTTTCACTGTATACCAAAGTACCTAGTAAATAAGTTAAATACTCAAATATGAAAAGTAAGGTCAACAAGGATCATTTGTGTGTCGGTCTCTCTATCAGATTCCCCCATTTGTTTAAATTAATAAAGTCGAACACGATATCAGTATATTTTTTTTTTTTGGACATTAATAACATGAAAATTTAATTAAAAGTATATGTCAAGTTTACATTTAGTTAATTAGGTAAAATTATGTGATAAGTTAAACTATTAATAAATAAAGTCACTTCCGAATTCGTAATAAAAACACAGTTCATTCATTATTGTCCAAATCAACATCTCGTTTACGAATTATCAGTAGATTTGAGCAGCAGTTAACAAATGCATGAATCACCTGTTACGTCATCTATACATACTGTATTCTTGTTAAAATTAGCTCCTTCACGCTATTTTTTCTGCTAGCATACCTACTATAGACAATTTACATGTTTGAAAATCTATTCAACTCATATTTAGGTCGATATTTATTACTGCACTATTATTGTGCTGTCCTGTGGATGGCCCACTGGCTAAGGGTGACGCCAAACGAGCGTAATTTTGTTACTCGTGAGTCGCAGAATTTCGTGTTCAGGTACGGTGCAGACCACTCATATTTTGCGTTGCGAGCCTTTCTTCTATGAAAGCGACCAAAATTCTGCGACTCACGACTCATAAAATCCGGTATTTGACACCATCATCAATTGATGTACTTTTTATGAGCTGTCAAAACGCAATTCTCCAATAGACTTTGTATGCCAATACCTGCTTGTGACGTCACAAGCTAGCAACCTTATTGACTAACTATTTATTGATTTTAAAGCAATTAAAAATCCAATTTTACAGTAAATTAAAAACAAATCCGATGCTTAGGACTAATAAAAAGATAGGTTTTATAAAAAATATGTCTTAGATTTATCGGTTAATAGTGTCAAATACCGTATTACGCTCGTTTGTCCTCACCTTATGGGACAACGCTAGCACGCACAGTTATTCAGTTTTTTTTTTGGTGAGTGGGAAATCATCAAATGACTGCTCCCGTCCTGGGTGCGGCGGGAGGGCGTGTCAGACTTTTACTGACTAAAACCCACTCATGTTCCTTCGATTGCCCTTTATGTTCCAGGGTCACGGTAACTATTATAAACATTCCGCGACACAGTTATTCAGTTCTATTCCAATTATGTCCAGAGAAAAAAAAACGATTTTGTATGAAAATTCTCACGCGTCCGTTCAGCTGTCGTATAAGGGTGACTAACAATTAGTAATATCTGCTGTTCAGTACATTAGGCAAACATAAATGTTTATCGCGATTTCAGGTTTGTTTCCATAGTACATTTTTTGATTATCATGAGCACAATCACGTTTTTAAGTACCGTACACTCATTACCATTCACCCTATATTCGTTGTTTTCTATGAACATATGCTGGATAGAGCAGAATAAATGTGCGTAGTCCGTTGATTCAGATGGCGGTATGCCACACTTATTATTCTAGTGTTAAGATTTTCAATAGCTTAATGACCATACAAATCATGAATGAAACCTACATTTTAAGACTACGTTCTCTAACTTGGAATGTTGCTAATGACGTTTCAATCCCCTGATTTAAATATACAGGAACAAATAATTTTGAAGAGTTTTGTACAATTTCTCAACAAAGTACTTTTTTCCTATGAAATTCTATAATCGTTATAAGATTCTTCGAAATAACAATTTGTTACATTTGTTATTAGCAGTTCCTCAAATCCCGGGACTAAATCGTCGTGTTATGTTTATGTTTCGGGGATTTTAGAGGAAGTATTATCCTCGGGTAATTCCTATGGATTGCCAGGTACTACTATATTGGATGGATTACACTTCCTAACTATGTTAAGGTAGGCTTCCCGGGAACTTGGTCCATCTGAATATTAATGTTTTACATTGTGTCCTATGTCCTTTCTCGGGTTCCAGACTATATCTGTACCAAATTTCATTCAAATCGGTTCAGTGGTTTAGGCGTGAAGAAGAGACAGACAGACAGAGTTACTTTTGCAGTTAAAATATTAGTAAGGAAGTAAGGATTCAATTCCAGAAACGTCATAGAGTAACATTTGAGATCGTATGTAAGGTTGTGAGTGTTTATAACCTAACCATTGGTGGTATAACCATCCGTACTAATATTATAAATGCGGAAGTAACTCTGTCTGTCTGTCGGTCTGTCTCTTCTTCACGCTTAAACCACTGAACCGATTTGAATGAAATTTGGTACAGATAATATAGTCTGGGACCCGGGAAAGGACATAGGATAGTTTTCATCCCGGAAATCCCCGCGGAGTTATTCCACGCGGACGAAGTCGCGGGCAAAAGCTAGTTTACTTATAATATTATTGGAGGAATGTAAGTCAGATTTCCAAATTTGTCCTACCCAAATCATCATATACACTCGTATAAGCAATTTGACTTGGAAACCTAGTATAAGTTGACTCCTAAAAGTCATTCTTTCAACAGGTTATTCACGGTTATTTATCAAAATAAGAATGAATGAAAATGAGGAAAAAATATACTAGAAACCATAACATCGTTCAATGATCGTAACAGGTAAGCCAATAGTATGTTTCGTGTCTAAGAGCGTACGTGCCAATATTGCCGATTCAATTGCGAAGATGAATCATATGTAGCACCTGTGTTCTAATCAAAATTTAATAATACTGACTCATAGAAACATGTTACTTGTCAAAATAACGGCTAGTATTATTAGTTCTCTATAACAATTTATAAATCTTGTCTTAATCTCGTGATAACCCAGTTAAAGCGGCCGCCTACCGGATAAGTAAGTAACAATGCGACTTTTTAATTTAATACTAATTATATACTTTTTAAGTTTATTTCGAATCCTGAAGATAAAAATGTAAAGATCTAAAAATCTAAAGATAAAATAAAAAGATCCTGAGCCTCGGGAATCACACAAAGCCATTGTTCTCTGTTTTTATTCGTAAATCTTTGACAGTCGTGAAGGATAGAAGACCCCTCTGTTAGATGGATTGTAAGACGGTCCCGTCTTACAATCCATCTAACAGAGGGGTAGCGTGTTCTAGTAACTGGGCTGTAGGTTCTACTTAGCGGTTACTCTACCTGAAACACTGGTATTCAGCTAGATCCGGTTCGACTGGAAGGAAGCCGACCCCATTTACTTGGGAAAAGTCTAAGGAAATGATGATTAGGTTTGTAACCTTACCTAATAATGACTTGACATATTGCTTGACATCGACTGTATATTACTGTAGCGATAGTAGCATAAGGACAACGATGTGTAGTGTGTTCGTAAGACCGTCCGAAAAATACTAGATACATACTTTTTGCTTGATCAAATTAATAAAAAAGATAAAGAGCATCAAAGTTCCGGAATGGGGCTAGTGACGCCACTTCTCCTAATCGTGACGTCACGCGAAATCCCAATGCTCTGTGTCGTCGTCATTTTTCTTTTTCGAGAGAAATACGTGTTTATTTTTTTTTATAATGTATCTGTCGTAGTGTGGTCGTACTAAATAGTTTCTAGATTGTAGCCGATTATAATAAGTAATGTAAACTTAGCAGCAAGTTAACAACCAGCTCTAGCGATCAATATTGTTCTAAATAAACTTATGGTCTTAAAACAAACCCGCCTTTTAATTAGATCCAAGCTCCGAGCAGCGAGAACTATTGAGAGAAATAAAATACGACTTAATTACGAATGAACATTCACTTCCAGTACCTCACTTGGCACTATATTGTAATCAACTTGGCAGTATTAAAACTAATCAAGTTTCAGTGGATGAAGCCCTGCAAAAGGTTTTTTTTGCCGGAAGTGGAGCAAACCCGATTTAACATAGATGTGTTGCCAAGTGGAACAGTGAAGTAAATAAATACAGTTTTTTTTTGTTTTGTAAACTGGAACGTGACTAAAAAACTGTTCTTTTAAGTATTTACAAATCATATACATCATCTCCGTAGCCTTTCCCAATATTCTAGGGTCGGCTTCGACTTTCTACGATTTTTGTTTACACAAAATACTAGTCAATGACGTGTTGCTGGTTTGATTTTGGGCTAGTAATAGTATGACATATCATGTCACTGACATCTCATGCTAAGGATTATTACTCGTATATCAGCAAAAATCACTTCAGTTTTGCATAGAGTAATATTTTTTAGAGTAAGCCTTGCTTTTGGAATTCACCAAAAGTAAACCTTTCATAGACAGGCGTTTCCAAACCAAAGCGAGAACGTGAACAATTTAATCCACAAATAAAATCCGTAATTCTATGGCTTTTGACTAACATTTAACGTTCTGTTGAACACAACGTTTGAAAGCGTGGAAGTGATGTGCGGATCAACTTGATCAAAGGTGAATGGAAGCCAAAATACACAAAACGAGAACACGCTGTATAGAACATCTCTTCTATAGACTGACATCTTTTTAATGCAGCGTTACACAATTTGTGTATATATTTTTCTATTTTGGAACCACGCGATTTAGGGTTAGTTTAACCTTTCAACGATCAAGCGACAGCCGGCTGTCGCGCTGCTATTGTCTTTCTATTGGGTCTCGAATCACGTGTGTTCGAAGGTTTAAACAGAATAGCTATATGCTTGGGATGTTTTATTTTGGAGGCCATCAATAAATTGCTTGTAAAGTTTTGTGCAATATTGCTTATCGTAGGTAGTCTCATTTGCGGGCCCCTTCCCTAGTGTGACATCAGATATTGATATTGCACTCTGAACTAAAACAGTACTGCCAATATAGTTCAAAATTGCATAATCGTTTTTTTTTGTGATATAACTAGTTCCCACAGCTGGAAAAGTCTCCCTCAGCTTTTTGTTCTTTGTGTAATGCCTTTTCTTGGCAGACACCCATGCAAGATAGATTGCAGGATTTAAAAGACTCTGCAGTATTAAATCTTTTTCACAGATTTTAATTTTATTGCGATTTTCTTTAAGTTCATTATCTGAGCGTAGGTTAAGTACCTATTTGTATAGTATTTAACTTTCTGAGTTTTCATTATTTTGTTCAAAATATCATCGTTCTTAGTTCGCATAAATGACTATGTCAATATGCATCAATATGAACTGTTAAGTGCTCTGCCCCCCTAGACAAGTGGCATTGTAGAATAGATAGCGAAACGAAAACGATTGTCAAATGTATGGAGATGTCAAATTGTTTAGCGAAAGCTTATGTCAGTTCCATACATTTGACAATCTATTCGTTTTCGTTTTCTATTCTACAATGCCACTTGGCTAGGCACTCAGACCTTTGACCGCAAGGGTGTTGATCCCTATATTAGCTTCATTAATTCACATGTTCTTGATCAAGCTAGATCATTCACAATGGTATTTAAAAATGTATACTGACTGCATGAATGAATGCTCGCTTTGTGACATGTTACATCATGGCCTGCAACTTCGGTTTTTTCAATCTTTTTAACACTTTTAATCGCTATAAAAATAATTATACCTATTTTCTGAAGTCATCAAACAAATAGGACCACGGAGTACTATACTACGTGGTTTCACCCCGTCTTTATTTACAGCTTCGCTCCCGTTTACCGTAGCGTGATGTTATAGGTATTAGTAGTCTATACTATTATTCATGAATCAGCCTGTTAAGCAAAGAAACCAAATAACAAAGAAAAAGCTTTAAGCTTTGTTAGCATTTTGTGTTACAAATAGAGATATGATTTCTTGATTTCATTAGTGCAATCCATACTTTACGGAATCCCGTATAAACTTAATACGCCATTTACTCCACATTAATACTGGAAACTGACGTCACAGATCTAATCTTTGACATCAGAAGCCATAGACAGATGGCCGAGTGACCTGTCGCGTCTCAGATTATGTGACTCATATGACCTCAATATATTAAGGAATCGTTCTTGAATCATAACGTGTCATATACCTACATATGTATAAAGCAAAATTCCGTTGCCTGTCTGTCTGTCTGTCCCTTTGTAATAGATTCAAAAGATTAATTTATTTGTATTCATATCATGGCTGAAATAATGTGAACTTGACACTGATGTGCTCTTCAAACAAGCCGAAAAGCACTGCTTGCACGAAAAGATAATAAAATGAGCGTAATGTAGCAATTATAAATAAAAACAAATAATATAAAAGAAAATTTAGGTATTGGAGAAGGGACCTAGCGACTTGCTGGGGTTTCTTAATTTGTTAACCTCTACTCACGCCACTGGAGCTTGATACCTTTCTTAGCATTTATATATTACTAGCTTCTGCCCGCGGCTTCGCTCGCGTTAGAAAGAGACAAAAAGTAGCCTATGTTACTCTCCATCCCTTCAACTATCTCCACTTAAAAAATCACGTCAATCCGTCGCTCCGTTTTGCCGTGAAAGAAAGACAAACAGACAGACAGACAGACAGACACACTTTCCCATTTATAATATTAGTATGGATTATTATATTATATATTAGTACAGCATTTATGTTTTTACCAGAATTCAGAACAGGTGCAAGTGTCAGGCTCTTTTCCTAATATTCCTAGAGTCTCTTGGAGCTGTAAACTTGAAGTGAAGCTCTTCATAGTTTTGTTTCATAGAACTGTTGGCTTATTCGATCAAACAATATGTTTCGGAGGTTAAGTTTTTATGTTGGTATGATACGTAAGTCTTACAAACCCAAACCAAAAGATCGTAATTGTAAAGCACCAAGGTACCAAGTATTTATCCAGACGTATGAAATAAGGAGTACAATTACTTTTTTTTTATTTGGTTTGTAGGGGGTAATCTCTACAAGTTCTGGTGAGACTGTGAAAATGTCTTCAATTATAGAAAACTTCTTTATTTCTGAATGACTAAGCCGGAGACAAAAGCTAATCAAAAATGAAGTAATCTCAAAGCAGAATAAGTTGCCCTTGGCCTGACCTGGATCTGTATTTCAGAGGCTAGCGTTTATTCACTAATATACATAATAAAACCAAGTCCCCAGTCACGTCTGTCTGTCAGTGATAAAAACAAAAAGATAAACGACGTGATGCATGAGAGTAAAGAAAAACCGAGAATTTCATTTTTTTAAAGCTAAAAAAAAGCTAACTAGACAGTAAACCAGAAACACAAACAATTTGTTAGTCAATTCTATGTTTATTCAAGCGATGTCTTATAAGTCTGTATTGATAAAATCATTCAACCAAATAGTACAAACATTTGATTGCTTGTGAGTCAACAAAATAGTCCTGAACTTCAACATTTCGACATTCAATGTTTATTCGAATGTCGTTTCTTGATGTTTTCCTTCTAGATGCTTCCATGTTGGTCTCGTTGCCGCAAACAAGACTGCAGAAGGACCTGAGTTTGACTCACAGTTGAGCCAAAGTGTAATCATAAAATAATAAAAATTAAATAACCAAATGATTGATGATCCGAACAGACATTGTCATCTCAATTATCGTGCGTGCTTTGTTTATGTTTTAATTCAGAGACTGTGTTCTATTGATATAAAAATATATATCTAGATTTTTTCCAGCGTTTCAGTATTTAATTTGCTATTCTGGGAGAAGATAAATCCATCAAATCAATGATCTTTAAAATCGGTTTAGCCGTTCTCGAGTTACAAACTCTATAATTAAGCCGACTTCATTTTATATATGTGAATGTTTATTATTTATCGCACATATAAAAACTAGAATCAAAAATGAATAGATTTCCCTTTTGATAAATCCCAACCTATATATATATATATATATCTTTTAAAACAGTTCATTCTTTACACAAACCTAATCTCCCATCTTAAACAAACAAGTGAACTAAACAGTACATTTCCTCACTATCTTTGAATGGGTGTCCGCGCCCGATTGGACCTTTGACCTCTCTTAATTGTGACCCAAGTGGATAATAGTGTAATAAGATAATAGCACAGGAAGGAACGGACTTTGTTACAAGGGAACGATCAGCTGTTTTTAAATGGACGTATTAATTACTTAGTCATCGGGGACTCGAGTGGAGTGGAGAGTTTTTTTAGTCTGTACGACTGTTTTAATTTGTTTTTTTTTTTGGAGTAATGATACGCTTGAGATTTTCTTTTTATATTGGGTACAGTCTTAACTTCGCCAATACTCTATTTGTTTAGGTATTTAACTAAAAGTATTGTTTACTTTTACTTTGATGATGTGACTTTTATCTTAAAATTGTCTAAAAAATTTTACTATTATTTAATTTCTTATCAATTTAATTTAGGTAATCTTGATATGACTATTTCAATACCTAAAAAAAACGAAATATGGGCCACTGTGAATGTATCAAAACAGGAGTTATCTAATAGTGTTAAATAAAAATATGTCTTCAAAAATAAATAAATACATCTTCTCCGAAATTCATCCAACACGCGCTAACAAAGGGCTCACTCGTTGTTTTCCAATATTATTGCTGTAATTATATACTTTACGTGTACTCAAAACGCAGTAGGAGTAGGTAACTGCTATTCAAGGACCTCTTAATGTGAATCCAGCGATCGTAAAAGACTCTTTTCTTTTCTATGTATCTTCGCTAGTAAAATTTGCTAGTAAAGTTTTTGTGTGACTTCACAGGCCAATTGCAAGTTCCAAATAGAATTTGGGAGTTTATAGGCTACTAAAAAATACTTTCTGTTATTTACCAGTTCAGAGTAAATGCCTGTTCTCATACAGATAATAAGCATTGATTACCATGGACACCTTACCAATGGCTATTCGCCTTGCTGGATATTTTTGTTAAAAAAATATTTCTGTCTTGCCCAATTTTTTCCCCTCCAGACACGTCAGGGATACTGTTACTGCGTACCTTTTTATCCGACTTTTAACCTACTGCTTCATGTATAAGAATAAAATATTTTTACAGTATGTTGCCAAAATTATCTGAGTCACTCTAAATGCTTAGATTGCTCTAGGGTAGGTAAGGTAATTGCTAACGGAGCCCCTTCTAAGTGCTGATGGTGATCACCGGGGTGGCTTTAGTGAGGTAAAAATCCCACACTCTCTGGACAAATCCCCAAAGTCCAGGCGCCTTTTGAAGGTTTCCCCTCGAAAACAAATTGCAGCAACATACCGTACAAGTCTATAAAAACCCTACATTGTCATAATCCAGCTTTGTCATAATTCAAATACGACCAGCGAGAACAAAAAAAACTAGACTAGACGCTAAACGGATAGACTGTGAACTTATAATCGGTCGATTCTACATAGCGGCTATTAATATATCTATTGTACCATATACCGCGAACACGGCCATAAATAAAGATAATGGTGGAAGAGATAGGGACGAATAAGTATAAAAAATAGACGCTAACTATGACGTACCTATTACATTAGACGTTTCGTACCTAGAAAAGAAATGATGGCGTGAGGGAACAGAATCTTTTGTGATTATGTTGAAATATGATCTGTGCCCTGAGGGGTTATGTATTTAGAAAACAAACAATAAACACATTACGTCCCAACAAACAACAACACATGATAATACGTATCTTATACAAACGAATGTCGTTTTTGATGGTGTCCAGAAGTAAATAAGTAATTTCTCTTTAAATATGTCATGTTGTGATTTTGTCCATGCTTCGCGAATTTAATGTTTTAATATTTAATCTATTCATATTACTCAAAAAATTAATATTAAACTTAATGTACACTGATACTCCCTTAAACAACTTATTTTTGCAAAGAATAAATACTTACTACTAAAAGAATTACTTACACAGCGGTGTAGTGTCGGTTTTCCTTGTGTGTTGGTTCCTGGGTGTATACATACACAAAAGGTAGGTAAATTCCTCTCAAATACTGTTACACAATGACTTATTTATTTGCGGTCAGAGGTTAATCCAATTTGCTTAACAATAATGTAAAAAATTCCCAATAAACCTAAGCCACTGCTAAACGCTCTTCAAATGTATTTGTAAACGCACCTACTTCAAATTCAATCATGGTTTTTAATCAACCGTCTAAGCTGTATTGTTTTGTTCGTATCTGACTTTTTTGTTAAACGATGGCAATTAATCAGACCAATAGAAGGTCATTAACGTGTCGACAATCTGGTCAAAATAGTAGGGGCATATCAAATTTTCGTGAACCGAACGAAACCGAAGTAAATATTGTATAAGTTAGGTACTTTTTTAAAATAAATAATTTTATTAAAATCACCACGGAAAAATACAGTAAAAAACAAATGAAATTGCCTTAATGTTTATAGGTGAAGCTGAAGTGTGTGCTGACAAGTTTGAAGTACGTAATACATTTACACAGAACTTTTAGCTGCGCTGCTGTGGTTGCAGCAGCGCAGCTAAAAGTCAAGCATAGTAAGCAAGAAATTGACTTGAAACGCTTATTCACTAGTAACCTACTCTCTGGAAGAGGCCCATCAAAAGGCCAACAGCGTAATACCATCATCTCCCGAACCTTTTCCCGATCGACCACGTTAAGACCGGATTTTAGTCTCATTGGAGGCAGCTGACTACCAGTGACCTCTAACCCAGATAGGTAACTTGATACCTACGATACTTGATACCTGCTAAGATCGTGTGTCAGACTTTCGAATTTCTACCCATAACGACAATCAAAAACCTACGAATGACAACCCATTGTTTCCATTGGACCATTAAAAAGCATTGTGGAACGTCATCACAAAGAGGTTAGTTGCCCGTTCCAAAATGTTATTTAACTCTATACACAGTTTTTTCGAATAAGTGTTACAATATTTATTCAATTTTTTGCTCGCTATTATAAAGCTCGTATATTTTTTGCTCCGCTCAAATTCCACTTGATATAAAAGCCTGAAACTATTACAGTCCGAGACACTTCAATTCTCTCTATACACTTACATCGATGTACTTCCGAGACACGAGTGTGGCTTCTAACTAACTCGATTTGCACGCTGTTTCCTGCGGACATCAATTGGTATGGTTTCAGGTTTAGTCGCCCCGTGGTATTTATGTAAGAGTATTATAATATGTTTGTTAGAGTCGATGTCTTGCATTTTGTCGTTTTTTATTCAATACTAGCTTCTGCCCGCGGCTTCGCTCGCGTTAGAAAGAGACAAAAAGTAGCCTATGTTACTCTCCATCCCTTCAACTATCTCCACTTAAAAAATCACGTCAATCCGTCGCTCCGTTTTGCCGTGAAAGAAAGACAAACAGACAGACAGACAGACACACTTTTCCATTTATAATATTAGTATGGATAATATTTGCTAGACCGAATTTGTCGTGATAACACAATTGTTTCGGCCAGTTGTTAAGTAGTACCTATGTGACTTTATCACTTCATACGTAGTTTCTACATTTATCTAGGACATCATTGGTATCCCTTTATCTCGGAGAGCAGGAAATGCCGACCCCAACATAGATGGGAAAAAGGTTAAGGTGATGATGATTTTTCAGATCGAATTCAACAAAAATAAAACTTTTGAGAATCCAAGAAGTATTAAACATTATTAAGTTCTAAAAAATTACGACAACGAAACTTAAATATGACATCAAACACAATTCGATCTTATTTTTATCACAAATAATTTTTTTTGAAAAAACCGAAGTACAGTAGGTACTTCGGTAGAGGTAAGACAGGAATCTGTCAGTACCTTAGTAAAGAAATTGGGGTTCTCCTTTATTCATAACTGAAGACCGATACGTGCCTGACATCCTCAAACCAATGAGATTCCCTGAGCCTACCTTTCACGATAGCATTCATTTCTTTCCCAAAACCTACGTAAAAACAGGAATGACGTCAACATCAAACGACACAGATAATAGAATGAAACTCAAGGTACACAAGAACCTTTCTGAGGTGTAATTTAAGTTCCCTCCGGGAATTAGGACCTGTTGCAATCAGGCCAAATCCGGGCCTTCCTTGCCCTGTGGGCATAGTTTTTTGGGTCCCCTGAAATGGCCGGAATTTGGGCTGCAAAAATGGTTTTGTGTGCGTATTGTCCTCTGTTATTTTGTAATCAAAACTACTGTGAGTGTCTCCATATAAACTACCTTTTGAATGGGGCAACTAGTTTTATACTCTAAAGATGAAAAGGGAATCCGTATTGGAATTGGAACGTTTCATCGTCCGTATATCTTTCTGTCAAAGTCTTTTTTTTTCAGGAATACATAACTGGAACGAAATACAAAATCTACAATCTTTAACAGCTGTGAAAAAATCAAACTTCTACGTCAAGGCAATCATAAGAAACGTCGGCTTTTACCGTATCTTTTGATTCGCAAGGGAATCAAAACCGACGGGGGTAGGTACTTCCCGTTGACAAAAAGGAATGTCTTATAACTTATATAAAGGAAAAAATCTAAATATCCTTTTTTTAACCGACTTCTAAAAAAAGGAGGAGGTTCTCAATTCGGATGTTTGTATGTTTTTTTTTTTTTTTTTTTGTTCGCGCATATCTCCGTCGTTTGCCAACCGATTTGAACAATTCTTTTTTTGTTTAAAAGGGTAGACTTCCCAAATGGTCCCATTGTCATCAGGTCCAGGATCTGATGATGGTATCATGCCGAAATCGAGGGAACTCCTCAATTTTTATAGAAAAACGTACATTTTTTTTTAAAGTTACTCTAAAACGTAGTTGGGACTCACTAAAAAGTAAAAAATAAAAAACTTTTTCCAAAAAAAAAGATAACCGACTTCAAAAACTGAAAGCTCAAAAATAACTATTTCGGAAGTCGGTGGCAAAGCAACACAATTCGACCGGCAGAAGAGAAGCCACCGACTTCCGAAATAGTTATTTTTGAGCTTTTAGTTTTTGAAGTCGGTTATCTTTTTTTTTGGAAAAAGTTTTTTCTATATAGAATAGGGTTCACCAACACTTTTAGAAAGTTTTTAGCGCTCGAATTAGTTTTTACATTTAAAAGCGCATTTAATTATACAAGAAAGAATCTAAGTGAAAATTTGTTTTGAATTTGACTTCAACCATTTTTCATTCAGTAGAATTGTCTCTTTTTACTACATAATAAAAGAGCTTCAAGTATCAGTTACAAAAATTGCCTAAGCAAACAGTTATGGCAGTTGGGTTATGGACAATTTCGTATGTTTGGCCACAAATCATCCGCAATATAATGGAATAACGCTGTCCCGTCACACCTGTAAATAAAATATTGCTTTGACATCGTCCTATGTCAGAATATTTATATTAATGCTCTAAATAAATTTACTGTGCATAAAATGAGTTACGTTTATCTAGTTTTTAAAATATTTCGCATTGTTGTAATGGCCCAGTGATTTTGACACCTGCTTCTCATGTAGGTATTGGGTCAAGTGTACCAAGTAACGGATAAGTTAAATATTTCTGATTATTTATTAAACTTTCCACGTTTATCTTGGACGTCTCTGATATCGGTGGGGAAATCATCTTAAGGAAATTTAGACTACTAATTAATGTAGGTAAGTCTGAAATTACCAATGCGTGCTCACCAGCGTGGTGTACAAATAGTAGATTTTAAAAATATTAGCGTTTGCCAACGACATAGGTGATAATTATTATGTCTCACGATGGATGGATGTATCGAACCAAAAAAAACATCGTTTATATAGTCGATAAAAAAAAATATTACTTTGCCCTCATCCCTTCATTCTTCATTAAATCATAATTAATTTTGAAAAACAATCAGCATTTTCTTGTTTACACAAAGAAAAACTTGTAGCTTGAGAGCAGTCGTACCCCGAAGCTAATTCAACGGCACGGCAGGTACTGGGAAACTATAAACTACAGGAAATTGATCTTAAAATTGAGTCGACAGTAATCAAAGTTCCTTGATAACGTTGGCCCGGGGTTTTAAGGTAAGATGTACACAAGCTATAAGACGTATCTATACAGAGTGGAGTGGTGAGTCTAGGTATTAAAATTAGGGCTAGTCTGAGGGTATATTTATGGTTAAAAAAAAAACTAGCAAATCTTTAAGACAGTCCCCACATTTCTTAAGGATATTTTTTATAGTTATGGATGGTATTATCAGTGTAAATCTGGCTTATCGACTTGTGTGAACATGTAGTAGTAATTCAGTTGTTATTGATAATAGTTTTAGGTCGGAGCCTTATCTTAACTTTAATATGAAATTAAAGATTTAAAATGTTATATAACTTCAACCTATAGGAGTGGAGCAGTAACCTAAAACATGGATGGAACCGCAGGATACTGCTAACCAAGGATATACTATCTTTAACTCACTGTTCCCCGCGGATTCACCCGTATTTTGATAAAGGCTCTATTATGTCTAGTTACAGCCTGTATAAAGTTATAACTATACATTTCTAGGTAAGCATACCTAGCTAACTATGTAATGAGAGTTGGTTACTTAGGCTAAAGTTGTAGTGACGACGTAAACTTCTGCTCGAAGCTTCACAAAGCCTTGTTTTAAACGTGTTAAAAGTTCAAAACTGTTTAAGTTAATGAAATCAGAAATCAGAAATCAGAAATTTTTATTTGTATAGAATGTAGGTATTACAATTAGATGGTACAACAGTGCAAGAATCCTTGTACATTCTACCTTTCGGCATACAAACATTTGTGAGTCACACATGGCAAAGAAATACATATTTATAGCTCAAGATTAAAAAAGATTATATACGATGAAAAATACAATTATCATAATACATCGTTCAGAAAATCGTTTACAGAATAATAGCATTTACGTAACAGAAAGTCGGTTAACCGTTTTTTGAATATTTTTAATGGTTGTTCTTTTAGATCATTGGGTAACTTATTGTATATCAAGGGTGCCATACATATGACGTTTTTTTTTAACAGTGTGGTATTATAGCCACCGGTGCACAATAATTTTTGATACTGAGATCTCATACAGTTAGTCCTTTTTCGAGTATCATTTAACGATGGAAACAGGTTACGGTTGTTTTTGACAAAGAGAGCTGTTTCAAGAATGTACAAACATGGAAAGGTTAACAATTTGTGTAATTTGAACATAGGAACACAGCTGTCTGTAACCTGCAAGTTGAAAATTGATCTTAAACATCGTTTTTGGGCTTTGAAAATGCTTTCTCTTTCGCTACTGTTCCCCCAAAATATAATGCCAAATCTTAAGGTTGAAATCACGAGGCCATGGTAAGCTACAAGTACTGTATTAGTGTTGACCTTTTTTGAAAGATTGAACAGAATGTAGGCGTAGGTACTTAATCGTTTACAAATATTTTCAGCTTGAGGTCTCCATGTCAATTGATTGTCAATCCAGATTCCTAAAAACTTTGCTACTTTGACAGTTTCAATCTTATATCCATTATAATTGGCGTTTAAGTCTTCCGGACAAATTCGTTGGTGAAAATGCATGATGTTAGTTTTTTTTAAGTTTATTATTAAATTATTATAATTGAGCCAGTTAACTGTAGATTTAAGAGCCTCGTTAATATCATTTTCATAGTATTCTCTATTGGTACATTTAATTAATGCTGTACTGTCGTCAGCAAACAATATAACTGGGTGGTCTAATTGAAGTGGCAGGTCGTTAATATAAATTAAAAATAAAAGCGGACCGAGGACGCTTCCTTGTGGGACGCCATTTTTGATTTTCCTGTAGGAAGATCTGAATTTTACTTCACGTTTTAGGTTTGAGCAAATATTAGAAATTTCAGTATATTGAATTCGGTCTGTAAGATAAGATTTAATTAGATTTAATGCATTTCCTCGAATTCCGTAGGCGTGTAGTTTGTATAAAAGTGTCTCATGATCTACGTAGTCGAACGCTTTGGTCATATCTGTGAAAATGGCGCAAATAGGCCTTTTCTTATCTACGTTTACCATTACAGTTTTTAATAAATCGAATATGGCCATGTTAATATTTTTATTTTTACGAAAACCCTTTTGTTCGTCACGTAGTATGTTGAATTTCAATAGGAAATTGTAAATTAATTCATACAAGATTTTTTCTATAACTTTAGAGAACACGGGTATAAGGGCAATCGGTCTGTAATTCGACATATCTTCTTTATTATTTTTTTTGTGAAGAGGTTTTACAATTACGGTTTTGAGACCTTTAGGAAATACTCCAGAAGATATACTTGCATTAGTGATGTGACATAGAGGACCAGAAATTACATCCGAAACGTATTTTATAACTTTTGTTGTAATGCCGTCGTAACCAAAACTCTTTTTATTCTTTAGCAGTTTAATGATCCTTGACACGTCTTGAGGTACTACTGGGGACACAAAAATCGAATTGGGGTTATGATCTATTTTCTTGATATCATAAGAAGAAGATTTTGGCAAATCTAAGACTTGATCAATGAAAAAGTCGTTGAATGATTCAGCTATGTCTTGAGGGTTAGTTACTATTAAGTCATGTTTATTTATCATAGAGATGGGTTCCTTAAAGTTATTGCTATTATTTATTATTTGCCACGCTGTTTTTGATTTATTTTTGGAATTCAGGAGTAAGTGATTATTTGGGCTTTTTGAGTTAACTTTACGATTTTTTTAAATTTTCTTGAATAATTATGAAACTTTTGTTTGTTTTCCGCTGTGGGTTTTATTCTTGCCTGCCACAGTAGATAGCGTTGTCTTTTACTGCATATACGAATACCCCGTGATATCCATTTAATTGACTTTCCAAATTTTATTCTTATACATTTTAGGGGAAAACACAAATTGTATAGTAGGAGAAATAAATCTAAGAACATATCATATGCTAAGTTTGGGTCTTCAGTATTATATACTTCTGAAAAAGTTAAAGATAGCAAATGTTTTTTAAATTTTAATAGATTTTCATCCGATATATCTCGTATACTTTTACGCCAAGATTTTATCCGACATGACTTACTTACCTTAATGTTTAAAATTTGAGCTGTGTGATCGGATAGCGCTAGGTCTATTACTTCCCATTTACATTTTTGTTTAAGATTGTGAGCAAAATTATCCAGACAAGTATTGCTGTTAAGCCTGGTAGGTACATTTATTTCTAATTTGAGGTTATAGCTTAAAAGAAAGCATTCAAATTCCAATGTCAATCTATTTCTTATCATTGTATTTACATTAAAGTCACCACACAAGACTATTTTAGGACCATTTTTGGTACAAATATTTTTTAATATATTGTTTAAGATTTCATAAAATTTGCTTAAGTTGCACATTTTTGGGGGTCTATATACACACAATACTATGACATTTTGTTCAACAAGTTTTATAGCGCAACATTCTATTATACCTGCTATCGAGTGTCTCATTATGTCTGGTAATTCTTTATATTCAAGCATTTGTTTTATCAATATACATGCTCCACCGCGCTTTATGTTATTTCTAGAGTAGTATGCTGCTAATTTATAATTTGGAACGTTTATCAGTTTCTCATGGCCAGACATTATGAAATGCTCAGTTATACATAAGATGTCAATATTTATTTGTTTAGATAATAGTTCTTGAATATGAACTGTTAATATATCCGACTTATTTAACAGACCAGCAATATTTTGATGCATAATATAAATGTGATCAAACAAGAAAAAGATCAGAGTTTGAGTTTACAATATGATCGTGGTCAATTTTTAATTCTGATTCAGTATACGTAAAAGACTGTTCTTGATCGATCATAATTAGCGATAGCAAATGATTGAATACATTCCTCATACCATTATTATTGAGTCTTCCAGTATAAGTGGAGAACATGGTAGAATCATAGGCTAAATCAAAATTAGAGTCCAGTAACTTGGCGTACTTGTGTGTGTGAATATCTAAATAAAGTAGATTGCTAAACATCTCAATACGGGAATTAAACATTACAGAATTTATAAAGAATTTAAAAGTCGGTAAACAAATAACTATATTAGTGTGTTGAATTTTTTGTAAGGTGGACCGTATATCTGAAATTAAGTTGAAATAGTTCATCGATTTCCGAAAATCCTCTTCTCCGATGAAAATGACACAGAAATCATTTTTGGAATAGTCCTTTAACTTAATGTGTAAATCACTAATAAGATGCATAATTCCGCAGTTTGGAGATATATAATGACATATCTGCGAGTTTTTGAGTGTTTCTTCAGCAATAGATAAGGTTTTGTTCGTCTTGTTGGCACTAACAATGCATAATTTGTTTCTTTTGCTTAATTGGGTGTTTCCTACTGACTCAGTCACATCCATATCACTGCGAGGCGACGACGACAATGCGATGTTTTCGACTCTGTTTACAACTTTTTGTGTACTGGGAACTTCATTTTGGACTATTTTTACAATTTTAGAACTTTTGCGAGGTGTGTCAATTTCCTGTGTCAGCTTACTTGAAGCTTTTTTTAGTATTTCATGTTTGGACGTTAAATCAGTAACAGTTTTTTTAAGTTCGCTGTTTTCAATTGACAAATTATTAATTTCTTCATGTGCGGCGTTCAACTGCAAGGTTAATGATTCAATTTGTTGTTTAAATTCTTGGACCTGAGTGTAGTTTTCATCCACCGATGTGTTTGGTACACTACTAGTGGTGCCATCTAGGTTTGAATTATTCATACTATTATCACAAGACATTTCTGTTATAGATCGTGTGCGTGTTTTTCTAAATGTAATATTGTCGAAGAAATTATTCATTGTAAGTTCTATAAGCAAATAGCTTTAAAAAATGTAGAAAAAGAACACGCCTCTGATGGGGATCGAACTGCCGGACAGTGGGCGCAACAATTATGAGGCCGATCACACGACCACTAGACCAGCTGACAGTTGAAAGACGCGACGAAATTATACTCCACTTGGCTATATTTACTATTTTGAATTAGGGTATATGGTTAATTATTCAAAAAGTTTTTTCTTGACGGTTATTGTTTTGTAAATTGTTGAATATTTTTATCACTTTTTTAATATTTTAACACCAGTAAAAGTTATAGTAACCACTTTATTTAGGAAGAAATGTTAGTTTTTGTTGTTGTTTTCTTAATGCAATCGCAATAAAGGCAAAAAATTGCCCTTTTAAAGAGTTAGCACTTGTTCACTTTTTTTGCTCAAAGCTTTTTAATATGTTTATATTAACACTGGATAACGTTATCACTTTGTTATTGGAGTTCACTTTAACTGTTAAGCTATTTAAGTTACTTAAAAGCTTATTGAAACTATTTTTAAAACATAAATAATACGGAGCTGATGTTTACACGGCAACTAGCGCCATCTCCTTGTGTTCAATGTTCCTCTTTGTACAGTGTCAAACAGAATAAGAGAACCGATATTAATTTTGAAAACAGAGTGGAAAGTTTCTCTTCTTCCGTTTACATTATTTATAATTATGATGGACAACTGATCCGACGATTGTTGTAGATATTTTGTGTATTTATGTAATGCTCGGTACACACGACAACAATTTATCGTTACGATCTGACTGCGCAGTTTATTTGTGCAATATGTTGAACGCCCATTAAGCGTCTACACGACCACGATATTTGCGTCGATTTTAATCCACACGTTCGATAAAACTGCACTAACAAACTGTACAGTCAAATCGTAGCGATAAATCGCTGTCGCATTTATCGAGCAGCACTGTCGTCTCAAATTCTTTTTGCGCAATGCAGTATTTGTCAGTTGTAGTTCACATGTATTTCGATACACTTCGCCAGATAATATAATGATTCCCATTTAGGTAATCTTACTTATTTCACCAGGACAATTATATTCAGAACCTTTGTGTCCATTGTATTTATCAATGAGTCCAAACTATCTCTATACTAACAATCTGCTATACTTACAATTTAGAAGAGATGTTGGTATTGTATGTGAATTCACGAATATGTGTTCAGCGTTTTGAATTACGAGAAGGTCGTCTTGTAACAATGCAAAGGCACATAATATTATTTCTTATGGACATTTGTAGCTCCGCTTCCGTAGAGTGATGTTATAGGTATATTAACGACTACCGGTCACCGAAGGCGCGGTTCTGCGGATGGCGAGCGATGGGTAGCTCGCCGCCCGGCTAACCGCGTCGATAGCGCGTTAGTGGTCCACGCGCGCCTCAAAGAGAAGAAGTTAGCACAGGAAGGGGCCCAACAGGGCCAACGCCTGCCGGGGTTGCGGAATGTTTATAATAGTTACCGTGACCCAGGAACATAAAGGGGAACTGAAGGAACATGAGTGGGTTTTAGTCAGTAAAAGTCTGACGCCCTCCCGCCGCACCCAGGCCCGTCCTGGGTGCGGCGGGAGGGCGTGTCAGACTTCATTCAGCAGACATTTGATGATTTCCCACTATCCTAAAAAAAATGGATGTACAAATCTGTAGTGTTTTGTATCTGTAGTTCCTCAAATCAGACTATTTCAAAAACAAATTACCAAAATAAAAACAAACAATCTCTTTAGATTTGTTACATATTTTTTATTATATGACAGTGCGGATCAAATAAAATATATTATTAATAAGTACGCTCTATATTGTACAGATACATGTAGGTGCTATAGAAATCCATACTAATATTATAAATGGGAAAGTGTGTCTGTCTGTCTGTCTGTCTGTCTGTCTGTCTGTCTGTCTGTCTGTCTGTTTGTCTTTCTTTCACGGCAAAACGGAGCGACGGATTAACGTGATTTTTTAAATGGAGATAGTTGAAGGGATGGAGAGTAACATAGGCTACTTTTTGTCTCTAAAATTGCGAGAAAGATAGAGTAAAACAACAATTCCATTTTCCCATATAAAAGTTGTCCATGTTCTGTTGGATGTCGTTGTCATAGTAACCGGCAAATCAAGTGTCAAAACAGTTACAAGCATAGAGGTTACAACCCGTCAAACCTGACACAAATAAGTAATGTTTAATTGTTTTCAAAATACGAATGGAATCATTTTCATAAATCCAAATCATGCAAATAAAAGCCATTTAATACGGTTTGAAATAACAAAAAGGCGTGTAATATGCTGTAAAAATAATACTGTAACAGCTTTTCTTATTTCCAACGTACAAAAATAATATTAAGATAAAAAAAATATTTAGATTTAAAATATTTACAAGCCTTCGCCCGCGGCTTCGCCCGCGCGGATGTCGAACTTCTACCCACTATTTTAACCCTTTAGGGCTATTTTTTATATTCTTCACAAAGAATAAACCCTCCAAGTTTAATGTATTTAGTTAGTTATTGTTATATATTAACAAACACGTTGATATCAGGCAGTGAGTTTACTATTATATACATACTAGATGACCCGGTGAACTTCGTATCACTTACCTATTAATGTAAACAAAATTTATTTAAACCATATCACCTTTATTCATAAAAGATTTGTATCGATTTCCCCCCCCCCCCCCCCACATTATCACAATCTAGATTCACGTGTATATGAGTGGCCTAATAGTTGTTTAGTAATCTGGCAATACTGTCATTGTCGCTGTCACCTAACTTTTGAAGAAAAGATCGTTGAAAGGAAATGTTATGAAATGGGCTTTTAGTTTTAAAAAAAAGTCCAGGATGGCCATACAAAAACAAAAAAAATATTAAAAGCACCATTATTTAATCAATACATCAATACATATAATAAAATCATTATATAATAAAATCAATCCATACTAATATTATAAATGGGAAAGTGTGTCTGTCTGTCTGTATGTTTGTCTTTCTTTCACGGCAAAACGGAGCGACGAATTGACGTGATTTTTTAAGTGGAGATAGTTGAAGGGATGGAGAGTAACATAGGCTACTTTTTGTCTCTTTCTAACGCGAGCGAAGCCGCGGGCAAAAGCTAGTATAATTTATATTCCGCACCCATGTGGCATGTGATATTAAAACGTAACTTCTCTAATACGCTTAAATATTAAATTCCTGCTCTTTATTGAACGAAAGGACAGATATATTACACGATATTGTTATCATTGTCGGGATGGGAGAGAAAGTAACGACTGTTTTTATAACATAGGTGCGATTAGCATGAATACACCCTGCATAGCATACATAAAAGGATAATGAATAATATGAGGTTGCTGAGTCGACTGAATTAAGGCACAGTTACACTGGGGTGGACATTTACAGGCGCGTACGCGGTCAGATTCGGTGCGGTGTGGCCTGTATTTAAAAGTTAAAGCTAATTGAGAAGTGTCTCACAGTATCACTGTTATGTTGAGATTTTTCTAAATCGTATAAATCTAAATGTCCGAATTGTTCTCTCTAGTGTGTCCGGTCTTTGATATAATTTTAACATGGTTGATATTTTGAGGAGGTATTGTAGCGACATCTTACTTATCATATCCGTACTAATAATATAAATGCGAAAGTTACTCTGTCTGTCTGTGTGTCTGTCTAAACCACTGAGCCGATCTAAATGAAATTTAATACAGATATAGTCTGGCACCCGAGAAAGGACATAGGATAGTTTTCCGGGGGAAATCCCCCGGGAACTGGATCTATTATTCCACGCGGACAAAGTCGCGGGCAAAAGCTAGTGTGAAATAAAATTGGCAAATCTTACATCGCGCAATCAAAGTTGGACGCGATTAGCATATATGCTACAATATATCAGACATAACACCGCTCTTTAGAGGATGAATAACTTCCCTTTCTTTTCCTTATACCTTTTAATTTACTTATGAAGGTAGAATACTACCAATTGAAATGACTCAACTATTAAATTATGCAGCAAACTATTAACCCGTTTGAACCGTTCATTCTGGCATACAATACGTAAAGTTTAATGTTTAATATTATACAAATCGAAAGTTTTCAGCCGTAATTGCAAAGTTAATAGACGACGTAATACAACGCGCCTTGCTGCTAACTTCACGGATGTTGATAGGGCTGACCACAATATATTTTTCTTCTGGTCTGAAAAGCTTTGAAATTAATATTTCAAATTATATTCAAAAAGAGAATGATTCTCAGCAAGTTTTACCATATACTTACATTCTTTCAATATTATATTCTTTATCGCAGATAAATAAAAAATACATACAAACAAATAGCAAAAAAAATAACTTATGTAAATGGCGAGTTTAACCCAGAATTGAGGTATTTATATTATCTTGGTAGCCTTTTCATTGGCTAAAAATATTAAATAAATGATATTTGTAAATTGGTTAATTACACACGTTTACACATCTTCTGCTATTCAGCTAACTGATTTGAGAAGAAACATTATAAACAAGGTCAAAGTCTCTCCTAAAATCTACAAAATATATTATGTTTCCAACTATGAAGGTTAATGAAATGTTAACTTGATGTCAAAAGCACACAGACAGAGTTTATTTAAACATTAGAGATAAGACAGATCTTAACGTACTCAACAAACTTCTCTATCTTTTTCAGGCACCTTTAGAAAACACCAGAGAATTTTCTTGAAATCCTACTTCCTACTTAATATTATAAATGTGAAAGTTTGTATGTGTGTGTGTGTAGATGTTTGTTACTTTTTCACGCAAAAACTACTGAACAGATTTTGATGAAACTTTACAGTAATATACCTACCTTATAAAGCAGAATAAGACATAGGCTACATAATATCACGCTATGACCTGCGAGAGCACAGCAGTAACCTAAAACCTGAAGATGAAGCCGCTGCGGACAGCTAGAAAATAAATACATTTAACCTTACCAGCCCTAAGATATAAGAGTTTCCCGCTTAACCAGACAACTTGTAGTCAGAAGAAAACGTAAAACGTTCAATCGTATCGATTTAAACGCGACGCGACTCATGCTGACTTGAAGAAGTTCGGAAGGGAATTATCTTCAGATGGAGTAACTTAAAACCGACTTAGTAAAAGCAATTTGTTCAAAGGCTTTATAGATGACAGTTTATAAATTTTGTATTACGCCTAATCTCTCGGTCCTGTTGGATTGCCGTTCCATTCAATTATGGGGTCGTGCACCTGTGTTTACGCACACACCTGTACTTGTACACTATGATAATATAATTCTTAAATAGGCTGGCTAGTTTTAGGCCAAGATTAATAAATTTTGAATTCCAGCCCAATCTTGGAATTTGGAGTAAAGGTTTTTTATGAACACTAACGCTTTTATTTTTATAAATATTCAGAACTTTTGATACAAAGTTAATACCTACTCAACATAATTATCAGAAAAATATTTTTTTTACGTTCTGTGAAAATGTATGCTCTACGCGATGAATTTAACCTTTCAACGACCAACCGATAGCCGGCTGTCGGACTGCTATTGTCTTTCTATTGTGTCTTAAATCACGTGTGTTCCAAGGATTAAATGACGTGAACTTGGCGGACATCCATTCATTAGTCATACAATTAATCACAGAAATTTCATATTTTTTTTACTCCACTTCCTTCGTCCTTGACACCTTCGCCCGCCCCCTTTTCCCCAGAACTAAAGCCACAGTTCCTATTTTTTCTTCTTTTTTAAATTATTTTATCTTAAATTTGAACATTTATAAACGAAGATCAAATTATTCGTTTACAGTTAACGTTTTGTGATTTGATACTTTAAATGTTTTAAGTGACGACACGAAGCGACACAAACTTTAACAGAATTACCGATAAATATTTAAAAAGTAATTGGTCTCGCAGGATCGAGAGGTGTTAAAATGTTTTAAAATTCCCGAGCATGTTAATAATAACAGTTACTTTAATAAAATGAACTTCGCTCTGCTTGTAATTAATTGACCTACTTCGCTTTTTATCACTTGTAGGTAACTACAAAAAAAATCACGCTCGGCAGAAATATCAACTCCAGGAAATAACTGTACAAGTTATATTTAATTAAAACTTTACTCATTTTCATATTTCATATTAAGTAGGCAATACAGGTTGTTATGTAAGTGTGAGATGGGAATCTTTAGGGGATTGAGTGGGGTTAAGATGGGCAATTTGGCTAAAAATTATGCGTTAAGATAGTTTTAGGAGTTGATACTTAGACGAGGTAGAAAAAGGAAGATAAAGGAAGGAAAAAAAAACCTTAATAGGTCTACTCTACAGCTTGTGCGTGTTCGGTGAACATGCCTAGTTCAGCAAAAATACTAAACGACAAATGCCTGTCGATGGTCGAACCTTGAGGTGTAACATGGACGGATAGACCTTATAGAAAAAGAGTGTTGCAAATTATAACAATCGCAGTGGTGTATCGGTGAGTCCTTGCCATATTTTGGTTTTTTGTACCACATCGTGATGAATTTCTGACATTCAACATCCATACTAATATTATAAATGGGAAAGTGTGTCTGTCTGTTTGTCTTTCTTTCACGGCAAAACGGAGCGATGAATTGACGTGATTTTTTGAGTGGAGATAGTTGAAGGGATGGAGAGTAACATAGGCTACTTTTTGTCTCTTTCTAACGCGAGCGAAGCCGCGGGCAAAAGCTAGTGTTTTATAAGAGGATAGAAGAAAAATGCCAAAAGAACTCGTTAGGAAATGCGTTTAATTTTAAACAACCTGTATACATATATTAACTGTACGAAAAAGTTTGTGAGGTTGAATGGATAATTGTTTGTTACTCTTTCACGTTAATACTATAGACGTTTAAATTGCAGCAATATTGCATCAGAATAACACATAGGCTACATAGTAACTTATTGGGGGTGGAACACCTATTAATGAATAATAATAATATCTTGTAAAGGTTGTCTGCTTATATTTAGTTGGGTATAAATATATTAGAAGTTCAGATTCTAAATATACGAATGTAAAGTTCATTAAACATAGAAGGGTAACCAAATAGCTTCATAAAATATTTAAGTTCAGGCTTCAATGAAAGCTATTAATATAAATTAAGTAGGAACCACTTATAGGTTGAGCAGACTGTAGCAGGGCGTGGCCAAAAAACTTAGACAGGCAAGAGTCTTATGCTCTTGACTATGTCAAAATTGTTTGAAGCAGCAGACAAAACAAGGCTAATAAGCACAAAGGGGCTATGTCCAGAAGCAAACTATCGCGTTCAGTTGCTGCCAGCTGCTCTTCTCATCTTTCTTCCCATCTGGTCGGGAGACGGATACACTACACTTGCCTTAGTGTGGTTACCACTGCTCTATTTACCCCAGCAATAATCGTCTTCACTTCAAACTTACACATTGTCACTTTTATTCGACATTACTGATATGATCATCTCCGATATATTGACATAGTACAAAACTAAAGTTAGTAATAATTTATTATGATTCTGACCGATTCCGGCTACTCGACTTGGATCTTCCTATTGAAAACATCGCTGGTGTACAAAACAAATAGCCTACAATTCCTGGAAAAAATGCAGTACATACTATTCTAAACTGCAAAAATCCACATTCGGTTTTACCTTCCCACGTATCCGCAGTGAAAATAGAATTGTAACTGTTATTGACAACTGCGGACATAAACCTGCGGTACTGCTTTTGGGGGTTCTAGGGTTCCGTATCCGTAGGTGACCTTGCTTGTCGGTCCAATTAACCTATCGACGACCAAGCGACAGCCGGCTGGCGCACTGGTATTGTCTTTTTATTGTGTCTCTAATAACGTGTGTTCGATTTGAACCATAATCTACTGGACTGCATTAATTCTCACAACACGTATAAGTAAGTAAAATAACGAAAATTTAATGTACCTAAAAAGTAGTTTAAAGTATCAGTTTTATTAGATACATATATACTAACAATAACAATAAAATACAACCCTCCAAGTCCAAACCGCACTTTTTCGGTTTTTCAACAGCATTGACGAAAAAATTTAGGGTCCAGCTGAAAACTTTTTCACTTGTCCCTTTGAAACTTAAACGCAAAGTGCAAAATCATTTTTCATATACGCGACAAAATTCACGCAAATTTTTGCAATACAAAATTAAAACGAAGATGGATTGTTGCAAAAACAAGGGTTGTCAACATACCGTTAAAATAAAAGAGAATGTCCCCGTGAAATTGATAAACAAATTGGCAGCTTAATGAGTTTTATTTGTGTTAGCACTGAGGTCTAAATTCCGGTAACCCAGTTCGGGCTGCTAGAGTTGTGCTTGAGCTTACGGATATATCCGCAATTGTGTTTACCGATTAAGCTTACTGTTTAAATATACCTAGCTATTCTTACTTTACGGAATAGTATCCCCTATACCTATAAAAAAAATATGAAAATGAGGAGAATTATAAAAACAATAAATTCTACTTCACTTTGGAAACCTTAACAATATTGTACAAAAACTGAATAAACCAGCAAGGTGTCAACCCAAATCGAAAGCCATAAAGAGAAAAAACATTTCAATTTTGATTTAGTACGGTCCGGATATTTTCGAATATTGAATTCTTTTGGTTATTCGAGTTTTTCGGGTACAGATAACATATTGTGACATCCTTAATTGAAAGCTTACCTTAGCTGGCGAGTCTGCAAACGTTTTCAACGAGAGCCGTGCGTTTTGTGGTTTGCGTTACAGTATTTACAGCTTGTGGTTTTGTTACACGTTATTTAGGGTATGTGCGTTCATTGCTAGTGGCAAAATACGTTGATAATCATTAACTCTGCACCAATTAGAAAAAGTATGCATTGTTTGAATATCTCTCATTTTCTTTATTCATATCCCTACCGACAAGATTGGGATTTCGTGATTGCATCGAGACAAAGAGAAGTCGCTTTATTTTGCAATCAAATCGCAGCAACGGATCCTCTCCTCCGTTTTATCATATTCTTCCGCACAATTAATTTCACAGCATTAATTACCCCTCTCAAAGTTACCTAAGCTAAGTTTTAATTTACATAAACATCAGGAGCTTCGGTAAAATCTACCGTTCGAACGACCTTGACAACGGTCTACTTAGTATCCCAAATTACCTTTATCCAACGCAAAGTCAACCTTCCCTACGTCACCTCGCAAAACAACAAACATCAAGAATTACTGACGCCATCATCAGGTAAAACTGACACTCATAAGGCTGCCTTCACCCCAGCTATACGGTGCCCGTACTCTCCCCGGTCGGGGTGCGGGGGAGCGCGGGGGACGGGTTGCCCGGCTCCAGGGCCGTAGCTTACATAACGCCGAGAAAAGCGGATGTACAACCCCTGGCCGGAATGCTGTCTCACTCGCACGATATTGAGCCGCGTGTATAACGGTGGGAGTTTTCTTGCGATTGTTTTGTTGAGAAAACGATGCGGTGTTTTTGCAAAAATGTTTCGATGACGTAAGTATCGATGTGTACATTCTAGTTTTTTGAAAGGTATAGTCATTGATATATTTATTGATTTATTTGTTACATTTACTGTACTAAAATACTTTAACGAAAATGTAAAGATTATACCTATATTTTATCGGTAAACAACTAGTTGTGTGCCAATATGAGTCGATCACCTAATTAGTTTAGTTACAACACAAAACGTGTAGTCATGTAAAACGCAAAATTACCTAATTACTTAATGTCCGCACCGAATTTAAATGTATTTGGCACGTAAGCAAATTAAACGACAGTAAGTACGTAATCATAAAAATATTTATATAACACTTGCATTATTCTATTCTCATATTAAATAAAGTACCTAAATCACCCATTGTTTTGGTTATTTAATTATGAAAATGAAACTGTATTTTATATATGTCGCAATCTAGCCGTATCCGGGACGCCAGTGCCACCTAGTGGCGCTAGATGGAGTTAGTGGCGAACGTGCGCACAACATCAATCGAGCCTCGCTCACTTTTTCGTTGGCAAGCAGAGCGTGCGGACGTTACTGAACCATCTTGCGGTCTACGATACGTACCTACTACCTAAGTTTATGTGGCTATCTATGTACTGTGACTATTAACTGTTGGTTACATTATAATTTGAATTTAACGAACAAATCTGTTTCCTTTATCCAACACTACTCTATCGCCCACAAGCGTTACGATGAGTGCTAATGAGGATGGTGAAGCTACTCCTCCGTCATCAGAAGTGAGATTCGTGTTGGATCAGAACCAGGAAACAAACATTTGGCGTGCCATGTTCGAACAACAAAATAAGAACATGCGAGCATTGATTGAGGCGCTGCAATCACCGAAACCAGCCTATTGTGAAGAACTGCCTGCATTCGATCCTGGTAAACAAGATACCGACGCTAGATCATGGTGTGCGACAGCAGATTTGTGTTTTTCCGAAAATCCTCCAAGCGGCGGTCGACTTGTTCTGGCGGTCAGCAAGGCGCTAAAAGGTGAAGCATCAACGTGGCTTTCTCAAATAGCCTATGAAGGCATGACATGGAACGATTTTAAGGTACTTTTCACAACACGATTTATTTCGACCGAGACATTGGCGGGTACCCTCATCAAATTAATCGCCGAAAAACCGGGTGAAAACGAAACACTACCCGCATTCGCAAGTCGTTTAATCGCTTTGTTGACAAATCGTTGGAAAGACGTTAATAAAGAAGAAATCGCCGTAGCAACAGTACTCGCTCATATATCACAGTTTGACCCACGACTTCAACGTATGGCGTTTACTACTAACATTACGTCGAGGGACAAATTACAGCAAGAACTGAACGCGTTTTCACATTTAAAGCGCAAAATAAATACCACCGGTGAATCGTCGAATACAATCGATATCAAGCGAGCAAAAATAACCTCAATTGAATGTTTTAACTGTGGAAAAACCGGACATAAGAAAATAGAGTGCAGAAGCAAGCCGATGGACATAAAGGGAAGACCTGCAAGCCTTGGATCATCGTCGAATCAAGCGGCGCAGCAACCAGCGGCGAAGCCTTTAGTGTGCTTTAAATGTGGCAAGCCAGGTCACATAGCAGTCCGGTGTACCAGCGGCAGTGGCAGCAGTGGCAGCGGGCCGTCTGACGGCGGGACGCGGCGCGTCGATGTTTGCGTCGTGCAGCCACCGTCGGGCACGTTACAACACAAAGGTGAATTATTACGTTTTACTTACGATTCTGGTGCTGAATGCTCGTTAGTAAAAGAAAGCTTTGCATCAAAATTTAATGGTAAACGAGTTAATAATGTTGTTGCTATGACTGGCATTGGTCAAGCGCGAGTATTCAGCACAGAACAGATTTTATGTTGTGTAGTGATTAACGATCACCCTCTCGAAATTTTGTTACATGTTTTGCCTGACAATTATTTGCAAAGTGACATTATGATAGGTCGTGAGATTTTAAATCGCGGTTTTGCTGTAAACATGACTGCAACGGAGCTTTCATTAACTAAAGTACTTTGTGTAAATTCGGTGAGTCATAATAGCGACGTGTTTCAATCGGATTTAACTACTATCGCGACGGATGTAACGAGTGATAACAAGTGTAGGCTTTTGCAGATCCTTAATGCGTTTTCTGAATTTTTCATAACTGGTTTGCCTACGACGCGAGTAAACACTGGCGAGCTTAAAATTAAGTTAATTGATCCGAATCGCACGGTGCAGCGGCGACCGTATAGGATGTCTGTGAATGAACGTAGCATAGTGCGCGACCGTGTGAAAGCAAGCCCAGCCCTGCTAGTAAAGAAGCACGATGGTTCAGACCGCATGTGTATAGACTATCGTGAGCTAAATAATAACACGGTCTCCGATCATTACCCGCTTCCTTTAATCTTCGATCAAATCATGTGTCTCCATGATGCCAGGAGGTCATGTACCAGTCGATGTTGATGTTGATAAGGACCTTAATGATGATGAGCAAGATTAAGTTGTGGAAAGTCGAGTAAGGTACTCTAACGGCCGTATGGTGTTCGACCGTACCAGTAGTTATTACATAGTCGTAGCCCGGTAGAAATCGGTGTCTCTTGAGGCAACTCAAGTAGTCCGTGGGTGCGCGATGCGTGTTTAACTCTGGCGGAGGTCGGGGTCTGTGGAGACCGTAGTGTGTAGTCAGTGGGTGATGCACACGAGTGATCCACGTTGTGGATATGTGTACAGAAGTTTGATCCATGCGCTGGATGTGTGAGAGCAATGTGATTGCTGGTCGGCTAGAGAGCCGTGGCGTTGAGAGGGTTACTCGAGTTTCTGTAAGCTTGGCAGTTTTTGTTGTAGGAGTTTTAAAGGATGATTCTAACGACTATGGTACATGGCTCAGGGTAGTGTACTGATCTGATTGTTGTATTTTCAATTATTCCAAATTTTACAAAGTTTGATTAAGTTAGAGTAAGATTTTGTTGAAATAAAACCTTAGTAGAGTTCTAGAATTTCCTTACTTTTACCGATCCGATGTATCTAGTGATTGGTCAGGAGTGACCGAGTGGAACAATATTCTCTCGTGGACTATTTGTTTGCAGGGTAACTATCACACGAGGGCGTGTGAAAGCAGGATGGCCGTGTCGCAATCTAGCCGTATCCGGGACGCCAGTGCCACCTAGTGGCGCTAGATGGAGTTAGTGGCGAACGTGCGCACAACATCAATCGAGCCTCGCTCACTTTTTCGTTGGCAAGCAGAGCGTGCGGACGTTACTGAACCATCTTGCGGTCTACGATACGTACCTACTACCTAAGTTTATGTGGCTATCTATGTACTGTGACTATTAACTGTTGGTTACATTATAATTTGAATTTAACGAACAAATCTGTTTCCTTTATCCAACACTACTCTATCGCCCACAAGCGTTACGATGAGTGCTAATGAGGATGGTGAAGCTACTCCTCCGTCATATATAAATAAAAGCAGGTTCACTTTTTAATGGCACCTTGCCGGCTCACCTTCCATGATTGTGAATGGCTCAAGATACTTTCACTTTTATCGTACGCGCGCCGATATTTGAAAACCAACCTAATAACTGTTTTTTTTTTTTGTCTAGACTGGAACATTATTTTTATTTGTTTAGGTTCATAAAATATGTCTTTTTAAATATCAGTATTAAAAGAAAAAAAGAAAAACCTAATGATCATTGACTAAATTGTAACACTACTCTTTTAAATACCTACATAGTCTCATATTCAATCACACATTGTAAATATTAAAACACAGTCAATAAAAATTGCAAGGAAAATAGCTTGCTAGGTACACACGGCCTTACTACGACCCGCACATGTGCCGATTGTGCTGACATTTACGTAGTGCGCTCCGTACCGCCGCGAAGACGCGCGTCCGTCTCGCGCCATAAAAAAAAATAGCGTTCGAATTTCAAAAAATATATTCGAATTGTGTATTTTGATCCGAAATAGAGAGGTGCCTATGTTTTTTTCTATTGAGTGCTCAGTTTTAATTTTACGTATTTTAAAATTGGATCTGTTACTGCGTATTTTGGATGTGAATTCGCTAGGGGACGTTTTCCCTGGGAGAGCATTGCTATAGCAACGAATTTACGTCAAGTTCATGGGCGGCTGGTGCATTTTCGCTCGATAATGAGTAGTTTTGGAGACTGCTGAGTTTTATTAAGGACCATCTTCGAATAAAGGTGAGCGTTTTTGATTTTACGAGTATCTTTAATTAAAGATTCAATTCATTCAAGTCGTTGTCAATTAAATATCGATTTGTTACTGATTTGTGTGTAAAATCTATAATTAGCTTTAATTTTAAAAATAGAAATTTATATTTGAACAGCGTAGTAAACTCTTCTCCAAATATTACCTATATATTTTTTATGCAAATAATATAAAAATGGGTACGCTTTCATTTTCCTTAAAAACTAAGCCTTAAATATTACCATGTTTTATCCTCATCGCAGACGTGAATAACTTAATCGGAATGACGCATGTTTCAAGTTAGATATAAGTATAAAAATATATATATAAGTAATAATGTTTTAGAATTATACACCACACTGCTATAGAAACTATAGACAGGTCAGTTTCCCATACAACATTAGCACAATGTCGTAATAACTTAACGCGAACTTACGTCCAGTCCTACATAAGTTATCAATCAATTTTTAACCTTATAGCGATCACAATAGAGTAGATAAAGCGTGGTGCAAGGAACCGGTTTTAGAAACGCAGCGATTTTTCTTGGCGAGGTCTCGTTGCGTAATGAATGAATGTTGACATTGTATGGTGCTAGTGTGATGGGAGTGGGGCACTATTGGTACTCACAGATTATTCGGTTCATCGAGTTGGCTCCACGGTAAATGAACCGTGGTAGGTTCCTCTTCTATATGTATTGTTTAAGTTGCAGTTAAGTTAGGATGCAGTACGATTTTTTATATTGAGAAAAAATATGGTGTTTAAGGGGAGAGGTTAAATGTTTAGATATGAATATATACATTTTAAAAATAGAATAACTGTACAGTGATGCTTGTAGCGATGATTTGTATTAAAAACAAAAAAAAAACTGATATATTTAAAATCATGGTCCGAACCGATTTAAACAATTTAAATATAGAAGTTCACAGTCGTCACGTGCTTTGTCTATTAGCAAGGACCGGTTATTAAAGAATTGTTTGTAAAAAATACCGGTAAAACAATATCAACCCATACTATATCAGACAAAGATAGTAGTTTCAAGTGACCCAATACACGTACCCCGTCATAGAGCTGAATTTTAATGAGATTACAGTGAAACCCTTCAAAACGCACGTCGATCAAAGCTGTATATTTTTGAATAATTTTTGCATAATGCAAATTTTGTATATTGAGAATAGACTTTGTGAAAGTGTTTTCGTTTTTGTTGTATTGCTCACAGATCAAATAAAGTGTG
Organism: Athetis lepigone; assembly: GCA_033675125.1. NCBI lineage: Eukaryota > Metazoa > Arthropoda > Insecta > Lepidoptera > Noctuidae > Athetis > Athetis lepigone. The sequence goes on from CM066218.1 coordinate 16,745,896, forward strand.
TATTGCTTTGCCAATAAGAGTAGCGTCTAAGCCTTCCCCCTTTCCCATCAACATCTGTTCTTTTTTCAACTGGAGCCGATATTGCTGCTGATGATAAAAGTAATAAAGCTCCATTCACTCTTTAACTTTTCATTCAAATACGTTCACGACTTCGGTCAGAGGTTTGGGTTCGAGGTACAAATTTGAGTTGACCAGTCAAAGCAAAGCACCTACTTTGTTTTGTTTTGAAATAAAGCACCATCATATTATATTGAAAGTTTTTTAAATAAACGTTTAACTATTTGTATACAAAAACCAATGCTTAAATAAGGCGATAAATACTAAGTGTATAGTATTCTATGGTTTGGTATTTTACCCTTCATAATTAAATAGTTTTTAGTGACAATAACTTCAATAGACTCCACCAAAATGGGTCCAAAATCATAGGGACAAACACATTTGATAGTCCTGTTACCAGTTTCGTGGGTGTTACAATGCCTATTAAAAGTGATATATTGTAAATATGTACTCTTACAACACCGACCTATTATCTTACACGTGCCCATTTCCTAGTTAATTGAATTAGTGAACCACGAAGAAATTCTTAATCAAGGATGATTCATGACATGATTGGTCTTTCGGTGCATAATTCGTTTAAGCACTTCATACTTTTAGCTATCGTCTCGTATGGTAATTAGGGCTTCATATGGTATTGTCAAAATGAAAAAAGAACGTTAATTTCATTAATATAAAATGTGTTTTCCTTCATCACCTCTAATAACTGTCCTCCACGGTTTCACCTGACATAATTCTTACTGTAGGTCCACTCGTGTAAATCGTTGAGTGATGGTAAATAGCCTATAATCCTCATAAATTGAACTATCATATAAAAATAATCATTCCAATCCAACTGGGTTGTTTAAACAAACAAACAATAAAAAACGCTTTAGCTTTATTTATATTAGTACAATTTTCAGGCAACGAGGCCATAAAAAATATACAATGTAATAGTATATTCTATAAACTAATATAATAACAAATTTCAACTTTGAAAAAACTAACTGCATTTATTTTTTCTGTTTCATTGTTTATTTTTTACATCATGGCCGCTTGGGTATATCCGTGTTTGTATGTATAGAAACTATGTATATTGTATTCAATTTACTGTAAAATTATAATGTATACAGATACACGCAGGTAAAGTTAATTATCATCTTAGCCATGACACGCTGTTACTAACACATAGACATGCAGTTATTATAAGCAATTATTATAAGTGTTAACTTTTAATGACTTTTAAAGCTATAACTACGTATAAGTTTCATACCTTTAGTAACAGACATGTCATGTGTGTATAGATTGTCAAATAAAAACAGCTTAAAAACCATGCCAGCATTGTTTTCATTCAGGAAAACTATCTCAACCGTTGGAGTATAGTAGGGCTAGGTAGAATACGGAGACATAAAAGTGGCATACATAGGAAATTTCGTCAGTCCATAGTACCTGCCATTTGAAGCCTCGTCCCCACTAGAAACATTTGTCGAGCGACTTGTGTCCCCAGTGACATCGGGCGATGTTGGGCGACGTCGGACGACATCGCCGCGACATTGTTGAAGGTGTTCTTTTCATCGACTGTGCGACAAGGACCAGTTTCAACAATGTCGCTCGACAAATGTTCCTAGTGGTGACGAGGCTTGGTCATTATCGCACACACAGTCTGTCTAAAGTACCTCCAAATTACCAACATTTTTGACATTCGAAATTGATAGTCATTGAGTTGAGATTCATTACCTACCAAGCATTTTCCCAACTATGTTAGGGTCGGCTTTAAGTCTATCCGAGTCCAGCTGAATATCATCTGTTTTACATGAAGCGACGGCCTATCAGACCTCCACAACCCAGCTACTGGAATAACACAATACACCTTGGTTAGACTAACATTAATTTGATTGATCATAATAATGCAGCTAGATTTGAACGTCAGTAACTACGAGAGTTGACCTTAAAATTTTCCTATGGAATGCTACAGTTGTTAAAAAATCAAAACTTAGTCCACCCTGCGTATACAGGTACTGAAGCAATATAAATTGCAGCATTCTACAAGCATAACGGGCTTGGCTTCACAAATAGGCACAATGTTTCTTTTGTATCACGTTTATACTACATTTGTGCCAGATCACATGTAGGGCTTTGGCACTGATTGTCACACAGTTAACCCCGTTACAATAAGGACAAATAGGTTAACTTTATGTATGACCTTTTTCCTTGACCTAAATCTTCAGTACGAAATTACATTACTGCCATTGTTTGATTTATTGGGAATTTATTATCATAAACCACTGTAATAATACGTGTCTTTATTATGTACCGGTAGAATAAATTATTATGCAGACATGCTGTTGGTATTATCGAATGATAATGAGCTTCTACGTAGACGGTAATAATAAAATAGCATCTACTTAATTAGATCAGTTAGTATAGAGTAGAGAGTCGTCATCATCTTCTAGCTTCTAGTATTTCGGAATTCAGCTGGATGTGTTTTTTAAATGGAACAACTGCCTGTCAGGCCACCACAACCCAGTAGCATTTTACCAATTAGTTAGACAGACTGTCAGACTTCCTGACTTTTCACTACCGTTAACAATCTACCAATGACAGCCAAAATGCACGTGTTTTACGTGCCTTTCGAAGCACGAGTTTAAACTCAGTGATCTCCTAAATTGATAAAATGGTTTAAAACCTTCAGCAAATTCGATTCCCTTTCGGATTAATATTCGACTGTACTCGGATTATACTGTCATTAATACTCACTTTTGTAGTCACTTCTGTTTCCTCACAGCGATTTGTCAATGTCAAATGTTATGCGATGACGAAAAAATACGTAAAATTATTGTGTCGGTATATTTAGGTATTCGTCTGTTTATTCATTTGACGAATCATTCTTTAATGTTTGTGGTTATTCCCATTGATAATTATTAATGGGGATATATTAAGACAGGTTGATGACGCATGCCACGAATGCGTCACCAATCATCGCATCACTAACGAGCATCGGTCTCATTAAAGTTAATAAATTAACGTGCAATGACAAGCGTTGTGGGTGCTTTAATGAGAGTGTTATGATAGCAACACAATTTCCTTTAAAATAACAATAAGTAAAAATGGCTTAGAGCAGAAATCCCCACCACGTGTTATTGTTTCAATTTAATTCATTATTTCTGAAATTCCCGCCGACATAATTCACAAGTGAGAATATTAAGTTACTCTCTTTTCGAAAAATCCCACGTGATTATATTGCATATAGCTTGTGGTAGTAGGTTAATTAATAATGATAAGTTGAAGCGTACCTAAGGACCAAAATATGCGTGATTGGCAATTGCGTGATAATTGTATAATTAGCATTATTTTATTTGAAGTGTTGTTTTTTACCCGACTGCGCGACGCAAAGGAGGGTAATGTGTTTATCAGTCTATGTATGTATGTTTGATTCTATGTGGCGTTCTAGAGACCGAATGCGTAGGCCGATTTTGATCATTCTTACGTCAATCGATTCGTCTTAACCTTGCGAATGTTACTAAAGACATGACAGTAATCAAAATTTACCACAGCGACCACCAGACGCCATATTGTGAAAATGAAAAAAAAAATGTCGATGATCTATGTCGAGTGGGGTGTCGTTGAATAGGTATTTTAAAATCATCTTTAGGTTTCTTTTATCATTTTTCATTTTAAATAATAGTTTAGGATATATAACGATTTAAAGTGGTTTAACAAAACAATCATTGTCGTTGTATAAGTAATATTGCCACAAAACTATGAAATTAAGACTGCTATGTAGCCAAAATGAATGCCTAGTTAAGAAAAATAAATAATTGCCCCTTTAGTCTCAACTTTCAAAAAAGTCTGTCACTTTGTCATTTTTGTCAAAGTTATACCATTAATTGCTGCAATTGTATTAGAACATTTGAATATTTAACATTCGTGTTTCTTTAACAAGGCAATTTTAAAACAACAAATCATTCTTCGTCTACCTTTTCGGAGAAATATAGACTTTTTAAAATTTGTGGATCTGCCAAATACTAATAATAATACGGCCTAATTTGTTTTTGAAATAAACACCATGTATCTTTAGTTTTATCAGAGTTCAACACAACTCTTCCGTAATCGAATCGATAACGAATCGAAGCGAATGACAAACAATAACACTCCGATCTGAGACAACGATTGAGATATTATCAATCATTGTTCGCACGAAAAGAGGGTTGGATGTCATTAGGACTATTTCCCAATACACTGATTTTAGATTTCTTTTAACACCATTAATTATGGATGGAAATCAAACTGGTAGCCCTCCTGATGTTAAATGGCCTCTTTTTCTCTTACACTCTACCGCTTATATACATCTTAAATACCAAAGAGAGAATTATGTGTTGCTATCTAAGATACGAAGATGATATGTCTCCAGTGGCTGTAATTACGCCCTTTCGAGCCACCAATTTCGATTCATTTTATGCTATCTATATTATGTTAAACTTAGGGTAGCGTTCTATCACATTTATGTTAGTAAAAAATATAGTATGGAAATCAGACATGTCGTGATTCATTTTTATTTTTACGTAACATGGAACAAATTTAATTATATGTCACTAGGCATATATTTCTTTTTAAAGAAAAATATAGTTGTAGTTTGTAGTTGTCAGCATTTAAACATATTTTATTGTAGATAAATAATTAAAAATATTGGAACCAAAACCTGCACAACTCAGGACTTTTCTTTTCCATAAATCTTTTTTATTTAAAATATACATTTTATACAATGCAAGAATAAAAATATTTAAAAAAAACACCAACAAACATATGCCACTAAAGGAATAGAAATATAGAACCAAAATTCGTCTCACAGCATCCATATTGTCCAAATCGATTTCTCCATTTAATTTAGATGCCATTGCTACTATCCTTCTGCTTTATTTCATTCCTGAATTTGGAAACGTTTCATTTATATTCTAAAAAGGTCTTATTCAAAGTACCGGGACTTTCTTTGATGTTTTTGTTATTTTATACAGTACATTCTAAATAATCTTACAATTGAAACATTTTTTGTATAAGTAGCAGATAAGAGATTGATAATAAATAACCAAGTCTATTTATCCACACTTATTTTCGTGACTGGACAAAACCAAGTTATTTCAATACAGTGGTGCCGATTCCCTTGGTCACAAACTAGACTAATTTTAAGTTAAATGCATCTTTCTCTTTCCATTTCTTAAAGAAAAGGACAGAAGATACAATTTAGTTTAATCCTGTCAAATTAGACAGCGCCGGAAGAAAATTGACGTATATTTAGACGCCATGTTTTTAAAACGGAGTGTCTAAATTTGACAGGACTTAACTAATATTTTATCTTCTGTCCTTTTCTTAATTAAATGGAAAGAGAAAGATGCACTTAACTTAAATTTACGTTAGTTTGTGAACAAGAGAATCGGCACCAGTGTTTCAGGATAATGACGGGCTTGTTGGTCTAGTGGTTAGTGACCCTGACTGCTAAGCCGCAGGTCGTGGGTTCGATTCCTACCCAGGACAAACATTGTGTGATGAGCACGAATGTTTGTTCTGTATCTGGGTGTGTTTATCTTTATTATGTATGTATTTAAAAATAAATAAGTTTGTTTATCAGTTGTCTGGTTACCATAGTACAAGCTCTGCTTAGTTTGGGATCGGATGACCGTGTGTGAGTTGTCCGAGGATATTTATTATTTATAATCTAAATTTCATTTTCGTAGTAGATTTGATGTGTACCTATGAATGCATTCACTGGTATTCAGCTGTTATACTGAAAGCCAACCCTAGTTGAGAAAAGGTTAAAAAGATTATTTGAGTCAGAGCGAAATTTTCTTTTCAAAGACTCCGATGCGATGCAACAATTCTTTTCTCGCTTATCCGTATTTAGAGTCAGTGTTCCGAATCTGTCAGTTACGGCATTATGTAATCGATTTAGATTCTATAATGGTTTACGGGATCGCCATTTTTTTATTATGTAATTAGGGTTTTGATGAGCCTGTTGTTCTGACTGTAAAGCCGGTTCGATTTCCACTCAGGACAAACTTCGTGTGATGAGCATGATTATTTGTTTTGTCTCTGGGTGTAATTTATCTATGTATAATATTTATGTATTTCGCAATATGTATGACTTTGGCGAGTTTATATCTACTATATAAAAATAAGTCGGGTTTTCCTTCCTGACGCTATAACTCCAGAAAGCACGAACCGATTTCCTCGGTTTTGCATTCGTTGGAAAGGTCTCGGGCTCCGTGAGGTTTATAGCAAAGAAAATTCAGGAAAAAAATTCACGCGGACGAAGTCGCCGGCAGAAGCTAGTTGTATTCAAAATTAAGTTGCCTCTTACGTAATGTAATATCTTTATCAGAAAATACAAGATGACATAAGGATGTTTATCAGTTATCTGGTTAACGATGTTCAACCTCTGCTTAGTTTGGGACCAGATGGCCTTGTGTAATTTGTTCAAAGATATGTATTTTTATTATTAAAGGGGTCGTGTATTTAATGCTGAAAAACACTGGACTATAGAAAACACCAGCTTTGTATCGCCTTCGTTCAAACGCGGAAAACTAAACGGATGCATACGTGTCTACTTTCAAAACTTCGCCTGTTCACAATAACTGAATCGAGATGAAAACGTGCAGTTAGTGCCTTGAGCGGTCCTTGCAAAATCCCTCTTTCATACAAATTAATAAGCCGTACTTAGATTACTTATACTACCAGGTGATCTGTTACTCAGGACTATTCTATTTCAGACATCTTTCTATATTTAAGATAGCACTTTTACTTCCGATGTGAATAATGTGTTGAGTATAAAGATTTATGATTATGATTATAAAATAATAAATAAATAAATGAAATAAATATCTTGGGACCACTCACACACGGCTCAAGCTAAGCAGAGCTTTCATATAAATTATATATTACCTATAAATAAATAACACCCAGACAAAGAACGAACAATCATGCTCATTGTGCACATCACACAAAGTTTGTCCTGAGTGGGAATCGAACACACGACCTCTGGCTTAGCAGTCACGGTCACTGACCACTACAACAACAGGACCGTCTTTTATTTGTTATTGTCTTTTTATTTTATTTTGTTGTTTTCAACTTGAGCGACTACCTGTCTTCTTCAACCCAATTACTGCGTAACATGATACCCCTCGGTTAGTCTAATAGTAATACTTTTTTTTTTGGTGAGTGGGAAATCATCCAATGACTGCTCCCGTCCTGGGTGCGGCGGGAGGGCGTGTCAGACTCTTACTGACTAAAACCCACTCATGTTCCTTCGATTGCCCTTTATGTTCCAGGGTCACGGTAGCTATTATAAACATTCCGCAACCCCGCTGATAGTAATACTTTCTGGCTCCTAACTACCCGTAACCTTTGTCGAAAATCTACGATTGACAGCCGGGATCAACGGCTTTTGTGGCCTACCGTAATTATTGAGTGATTTTTATTGATTATTTAGTGTCCGATTTCATGATTCTAGGACAACGGCCATTGTCCTTTGGGTTTTGATTTTCTGTATATTTCAATACGGAAAATTTTCACATTATGGTATATATCGAAATATTAGGTAGGTATTAATTTTACTTAGTATCTTCACAAGTTGCTGAAAAATGGTCTTAAGTTATATATAAGTAGTTATATGGACAACATAATCCTATAACGGCTATTTTTAGCCGACTGCCGAAAGGAGGGTATTGCCTTTGAAGATAAAAAAAAACCTTTATATAATCTGAACGTTATAATAAGTAGGTTTTCTTAAGAATTGGTTAATAAGTTCTCTACTTTAATTTTCTCAAGTGTGACTATCTATGCCAAGTTAGAGTAGCTCAGCTGTTATTAACTTGAGTTGATTAATTAGTCAAGTATTTAACATCTTAGAAAAAAATATCTTTCCTCCTATATTACTTACAAAATACGTTAGAGAAAATTCGTTAATGTTGTCGTCATCGCTTGGTATAGACGATTTAGTTAAATCAATAGTCGGTTTATCATAAAAACTTACTAGGTATAACCAGTTTCTTCTAGTGTTGTGTGGGCTTAGAAAAAGTTTGGGAATGACGCATAATATTATATATATATTCTTTACCGTATTGATACATACAACAACATTTTTTAGACCCGGATGTTTTCTTTCCTAAAAAATTTTTGAAAATTGATCTGGATATTTTGTATGTGAAAATCATGATTTACTTTTCAATTTCAAATGTCTGTATTAAACGCTGCATTGATGCATTTTACCTGGGGATAGCTTATAGAATCAGGCGTTACTTTGCAGAAATCTACAGAAATTAATTTGATTAGGACCTCTATTTTAATTTCTGGAAAATCATGCAAATCTGTTTAGGCTGCATCCGTAAACTCTTGTTCTCATTCAATATCATTATTGCCAAACAATATTTTAGTTTTGTTTGTATAGTACATTACCAGTCAAACATGATGCGACAACAGGCTGTCGCGATTTTTATACAATTCGGGTTCGTGCGGTTCGCGTAGTTAGATCGGTATTTTGTTTGGGTAATTATTAGAATATGAATTAATAACCTCTGTGTATTTTTTTTTTGTTTGAATTTCTGTTCTTATTAATAACCATATACGCATCATTTTCATAAAAAACCTATTTAATGACGGGGTCTTCCTAATTACTTACATGGACCACTTTGACCCTCATTATGCCATCGTAGTTTGTTATAGAGAAAATTGGCCATTATGGTATGAATAACACATTCAATCTAAATAATAAACTGTGAAGAAACTGTGTGCAGTTAATAAATTCAGTAAAAAAGGTATAAGGTCATTTGATAAAGTATACCTAATTTTTTTAGAAACCGATTGAGCTGTTGTTGTTGTGTATATTTTTAACATTCAACGAATACATGTAGGTCAAACCGGTCATCTTTATAACACACATCTGTACATAGGTATCATACATGGGTATCATCTGTGTGTCTGTGGTATGGTAGCTCATAAACGGATAAACCGATTTTGATTTAGTCTTTTTGTTGTTGGAAAAGAGTCTTCTTAAATTCGAAATAGATAATAAAATTACAAAATACAACTAAGCTAGGCAATTTTCTATTTTCGTTAGTCATCCCTTGACACGACACTTTAATATTATTATAAAACTTAAATTTAATCACTACATAGTATAAAACAAAGTCGCTATCCTCTGTCTGTCCCTATGTATGCTTAGATCTTTACTACGCAACGGATTTTTATGCGGTTTTTTTTAACAGATAAAGTGATTCTTAAGGAAGGTTTATATGTATAATACATGCTTATTATAGTAGAGAAATACCGGGATTTTTAAAGATTTGTAACACCCGTGCGAAGCTGGGGCGGGCCGCTAGTAAAACTATAAACTAATACACTGTCTTGTTTTATTGTTTAAGAGGTGAACGTGTTGAAGCTTATTTCTTATAAAAATGATTTAAAAAAAATTTCAACGTTAAAATTCTTTCCTTTATAGGCACAAAACCTATTAGCAAATGCAGATCTCACGTTTTCATACACAAAAAGACAAACATTCTGACAATGACAGCACAATAAAACCACCAGAGCATTTTGTACAGCGAAAAAATATCTATTGTTAATATTGCTCGACATTCTTATCGTGTGCGGCTCCAAGAGTGGGGCAATTTTGTACTCTAGTACTGAGAAAAGTTGTTAGGATTTCTATACAGGGTGAGTATAGTAACATTTGACCGTTGGATCTGACGTTTCTTTTGAATTGGCTAGCGTATAGTATAGATAGAGGAAAGGACTGAGGATCTGTTGTAGTAACGATCTTCGCGTACTGGCTATTTTGTAGTCAAAGGCTGATATATGGCAACTGCGTGGAATGACTGGACTACTTTACTATGTTTAGGCAAAATCCAAAAGAAATTTCTGCTTTTCAGTACCGTGTCTTTAGGTAAATCTAGACATACGTACTTATTTATGTAACCAAACATGAAAATAAATGTATTTCGTACGCTACTTAATCCTTACTTTTATGACCGAAAATTGGGACATTAACTCTATTTCAAAGGTTATTAAGGTTATTATTGTGGTGTAAACGACCTTTGAATTAATAAGGTCCGAGTCTACTGTTATAGGGTGATTATAAAGGTCACTTCCGAAACATTAAGTACCCTTACAATAGATACTGTAACGATATTAACAGAAGACAAAGTGGGTGTCAAAATACATGTACACTAAAGACTAGACAAAGCCTTAACACACACAAAACAAAAGCAATCTAACACACACACTTAAATAAACAAAACTTAATTTTACTCGACAGCGAACTACGTGTTGTGAGTTAAACTTAATTTGCGAGTTCAGGCAACGCATACGGCGCCGAGTGTAATTGCTACCAATCTTAATAAAAGAGAGCAGGTGTGAAAAATTAACCGCGCCCGGCCTTTTTATTGGTGCAGCGCGAACGGACCATCTGCGGTTTTCTGCATTGGTTTATATTAGAGATGATGCATGGTGTGACACGAAGGGTAACGGTAAAAAACGTTATTTTTTTTTGCATTCAAGTGGTTTTCTTTTGCAATGAGGAATGTAGGTAGCTTTAGAAGTAGTTTCATAATGTTGAGGCCGTGGAGGTATATAAAACTACAATGGGAAGATAGATAAATAATATTTCTGTTTCTCGGCCTTAGTCACGGCTTTTTAAGCTTACACAAAATTTTAAGATTGTAATGTAACATTTTCCTTTCATATAGAGGGGGATCCGAAATGTAGGCATTTATTGTAGTTGGTGTGTAAATTACACTATTAATAGCTCGTGGAAGTCATCCATACTACGTTCACTAAAATTAGGCACTATACTCGTAATCTGTCCGATTACGTACTAGATGTACTTAATTAGTAAATAGTTATTCTAAGAAACAACTCAAGTACAGAAACTAGAAAAAAATGTCTAAATCAAGCTGCGCCTGATTTATAACATAACTAGCTTTTGCCCGCGGCGGCTTCGCTCGCGTTAAAAAGAGACAAAAAGTAGCCTATGTTACTCTCCATCCCTTCAACTATCTCCACTTAAAAAATCACGTCAATTCGTCGCCCCGTTTTGCCGTGAAAGAAAGACAAACAGACAGACAGACAGACACACTTTCCCATTTATAATATTAGTATGGATGGATATTATTTAAGTTCATAAACATATATTTTCTTAAAATTACGCTCACAATTTCTATTAACCACTTCACACAACTGCGCGCCTAGTACTTTTGATTGATTTAAGTACTAAATATCTCAGTATTTTAAATTTTCTCACATTATCACTTCACATTTCTGCGCTCCTAGTACTATTGTTCTCTTAAGTTTTCAATCTTTAATTGAATTTAGAATTAACTATAGGGGAAAATTATTCATCTTTCATAATTATGTTCTCGTCGATTTTTCATTATTTTTAAGATGTATTCTGCTATTCGGGGCGGGGACAAATCCAACGAACCAAAAACCATGAAAATTGGTCTAGCCGATCTCGAGTTATAAGTGTTGTAACAAACCCGACTTTGTTTTATATATATAGATTGTCTCTCAAGGTCAAATAAAATTTGATTGATAACAAAGAATCATTTACGAGCTTACTCTACGAGAATGTGTCAGGGGGCATATCGATATCAAGAGTACCTATATGATTTGGGCCAATCAAAGAGTAATAAAAGAGCTTATATACCCACGTCGCGTCGTAAAGGTCCCGTCTTATAATGTGTTATTTTATCCTGTCACTGACAATGCGAAAGGGCGTATGTGACAGCTCCCTTCCGTAACACGTAAGGTGTAGTCCGCAGAACTGTCACTGACGCCTTTTCACTTTTTGCTTTGAGATGACGTAATGGAAATAGCGAAGGGTTTTGTGTATTTTTTGTAACTATACATAACATTTGGGTGGTCTGATGTACCTATTTACCTAGTTGTAAGCCATTCATGAAATTCGCAACAATTGGCTGATCTTGAAAACAATGGAAGATCTGCTCAAAAAAGGCATGTACTCGTAAAACCTTGGACATTCGTCACAATAGACAGAAACCAGAGAGTCTGAAATTCAGTCTACTATCTACTACCAAGGGGTTTCGTGTCTCCTAATAACTGGGTTGTAGGGGTCTATAGACAGTCTTTTAAGGTAAAACTATTGAACCGTTAACTCCTGTTACACTGGAAGCCGGACCCATCATAGTCGGGAAAAAGTTAGATGAGATGAGATCAGTATTTCACACAAACAAATAATTTTACCTTTCCATGAAACAGTTAAGATTAATCAGTTGATTTTTGAGATTTTAATCAATATAACGTCAAACGTTGGTTGATAAAATAATACAGACAGTTTCCTGTTACCTTTCTAGTGAAGCCCCAATTATTTTTTTCCTGGAAAATTTCAGTTCTTCATTTGTAATCCCGGATTGAAATCTAAATGGAAAAAGTTCACGTGCAAATCTCTGGGAGCGAGGTGGGAGTGAATTAATTTATCCCCGCATTGAGTGACTGATATAGAAATATGATAATTATATTTATTTCTATTTATAGATAGCGATTTCCTAGAAATGTTTATTAATGGAGTGAGGAAATGAAGACGGATAAAGATGAAAAGTTATTTTTGTGCGGTTAATGACAAAAGGTGTTTTTCTCTTCTTTGATTATATTATCGACGAGATTAACTGATTGTGTTCTATTAACAATCTTAGAATAATGTGAAATATAAAGTAAGGTCCACACTTATTCTTTCATCTGTTCCTATAATATTATTATGTTGACTAAATATACAAGGATGGATATATTAGTATGTATGAAGAGACTGGATTGTTGATGCTAATCAACACACAGTCAAAACAACTAGAGAGAAATATGCACTGTAATTTAATAGTATTAAGATTCTGGCGATGTTGTGTATCTCCTGCCGGAGGTGTGGAATAGTTCTAATACTTACCGTGGCCCCGGAACATAAAGGGCGACCGAAGAATTGTGGGTGGATTTTAGTCACTAAAAGGCTGACAGACGGACGGGAGAAGTCATTTGATGATTTCCCACCCACGAAAAAAAAATATTGTGTATATACCAAGGATACGTTTATCATAATATGTACTAATGTAGTCATAGTTAGGCATTGGTTGGGCTCAAACGAATCTTGCGCCGTTCTCGTCCAGTAACTTTCCACGACTTTCACTGGGTTATTTTGTCTTCTTGTAGAAAGAGGGGCTACCAAACCAACGTTGGCCATAAGAGGTGACCCTCTTTGTAGAGTGGTTACCAACCTTGGCCCTTTTGGTGCGCTGACCCGTTACCTCTGGGGGCCATGGTTCACCGCCTGGGAGAACTTAATGCCCCCTGACACATACTAAGGTCGAGATTAAACGCTTCGTAACGTGTCTTACCGTAGATTATGTTACCGTCTCTGTCTTGCGCTTGAAATTTGACAGATGTGCGACAGAGACAGGTGTATTGCTCGTTACAGATACTAAGGCTCAGGTAATCAAACGTTACTTAGCACGTGTTTTTTTATAAATAAGTTAACATTTCTGTTTTGTTCTTGAAAGATAGAGTGTGACAGTGACAGGTGTAGTATGGAAAATTCTCTCTAGGTAATAAAATAATAATAAATATTCGGGAACAACACACATACTGCCATCTGATCCCAAACTAAGCAGAGCTTGTTCTATGGAAACCAGACAACTGATAAACATACTTGTATAATTTATAAATACATATACATATTATAGATACATTACACTCAGACACAAAAGAAACTAACTACTAAGCCCAAAATTAACAATGAAAGCATAGAATAAAGTAATATACAGTAAAGTAATATATGAAAGTAAATGATCTTAGCACATAATTTAGCTTAGAAATGTTCCCGTCTATTTCTTTTACCTGTAATTTGGCACTTGTGCACTAAGTAAGGTTTATCAAGCGGTTGTGTGATAGAGGTAAAGCACTTAATAACGTTTATTAATTTCGGCCTAATTCTCTTAGACATGAAAGAACTCAACTATTGTATTTTAGTCGTCATTTTTTTGCCACAGCCTCAGTACTACTTGAAGCCCTTCATAAATTAAGAACAAAGACTTGGCCGAAACGTGAGAGCGGTTACGAAAGACAAGGAAAAGGCATTATTTTATCCCTTTTCCTCCTTTTGTAACGTTTTTACTAACTGAAATGAATCTTAGGTTACATCCCCCATTATATGTTAGAGATTGTTGCGGCTTATTCCTCGTGGAAAACTCATTCCGCTTTTCCTTAAACTTCTCAATCTTTTGTAAGAGAAAGTTGTTTAAAAGAAGTGAAATCTAAAAGTTGACAAAGTTTCCAAAAGCGGAAAAGATTAAATCTGTAAAGTATGTCGTGAATTGCTTGTCCCGGCTAAGGAGCTAAACTTGTTTTCTCACCTGAACCTGTACGTAGAATTTAGGATAAGGGGAGGAGTTACAATCTAAATATTTGCTCCCGTTCATTTTAAAAATACTTGGGTGTCGTACTTACATGTTCATAATGTCATATGTGTTACTTATGGCAGGATTTGAACTTACATTAATTTATTAGTTTAGGTTTGTCAACAATTTTTTTCGTCTCCGATGTCAGTGATCTAAGATAAACTTAGAAAGTACGTTTGAATTGAGGAAATCACATTAGTACTTGCCTGGGTGGCACAGGAATAATAGCATTATTTATTTGTCAATGCTTTCTTTAAGATTTGATTTCTTTGAGAAACGATGATTGCCTGATAACGATAAGGATACACGGATCCACCGATGTTAAAAGATAACACTTTTGGTCAATACGATGGCAACTAATAAAACTGTATCAATAAAACCAGATAAAAACCGGCCAAGAGCGTGTCGGGCCACGCTCAATGTAGGGTTCCGTAGTTTCCCGTCCGTCACAATAAGTGTTCCCACTTATAAGTTAAAAAAAAAGGCTATTTGTTACGTTGACATACTATACGCAGAAATTATTTTGTACAACCTTTTTGTCTTTTTTGTACAAAAACTGTTCTTTCTATCAAGTTCAAAATAATTTTCCTAGAAAGAACTTATGAAGTTCTACTTACCTACGGGTCAAAAGTTAGAGGGGGGGGGGACGCTTTAATTTTTCCTTTTGGAGCGATTATTTCCGATATTATTGACATTATCAAAAACTGATTTTAGTAAACCCCTATTCATTTTTAAATACCTATTCAACAATATATCACACGTCAGGGTTGAAATTAAAAAAAAAATCACTTCCCTCTTTACATATAGGGGGGCTACCCTAATAAAACATTTTTTTCCAATTTTTATTTTACCACTTTGTCGGCGTGGTTGACATACATATTGGTACCAAATTTCAGCTTTCTAGTGATAACGGTCACAGAGATTAAGCGAGGACGGACGGACAGACAGACAGACATGGCGAAACTATAAGGGTTCCTAGTTGACTACGGAACCCTAAAAACGAATATATCTACATCCGCGAATAACACTTTCACTACTTCTACGGCATACCACTATACATCTGTATATCCATCATATGTATATCCATCCAAATACATTTGACATACATAACTTGCGTAGCCACTCTGACTCACGTAAACGGCGTAAAAATACAACCTACTACACTCCTTCCAACCTAGATAAAATGAACCGTATGTCACGGTCATAAGGGTCATTATTGAAGCTATAGTTTGTACAAATACCGATGACTGGTCGACCTTAACGGTGCTTACGTAAGCGCACGCTCTAAGCAAACAGGTTCTATGCACTCGAAATGAAGAGGTATCGAATGTTTTCGTCGGATTTTTCTTGAGGTAGGCGGAGGCTTTATGGCTTGTTTTGGTTTTGAAAATTCCATACCAACCTGTCACGCTACTAGTAAGTAAGCATGACAGGTGACAGAAAGGAAGAATGATATGAAGGAAAATAGGTACTTTCATTTATTTTTCGGTCTTTCTCTCCCCTACCAACTCTCGATGAATATATAATGTTTAATGAAAAATATATATATCTTGAGACAACTCAAACAAAGCCATCTGATTCCAAACTAGTCGGAGCTTGTGCTGTAATAACCAGACAACAATATACATGCTTAAATACTTTATAAGCAAGAGGGAAGGAAAACATCGTATATTGGCTATACTCGACGAAGTATAAATATCTTTCTATGGATGGTCGAGGTAAGGAAACCTGTCACTGGTTATCGAAAAGTTTCTGACAAGAGGTGCTAAATAGTACCGCGAATATCATAGGTAGGTAATTTTTTTAAATAAAGCGCCAAGTTTTTTTTTTTTTTTTATATTTATAAAATTGTTTTGTACTACGTAAATAGTGGACGGTGTTATATACTGCCGCTTTATTGGGTACTTTCATTAAGAAAAAAAAATAGATTTCATATCTGCGCCATTCGCGTCTACATCTGCTAAATTCACATTTTGTTTTGTGCGAATGATATTTTCCTGGTTTCACCTGGTTACTTAGCCAACTGATCCCATGTGTAATATAGTTCTTCTCAGCATGTTAATACATATTTGGGTAAATATGTATTACCTAAGTAGCTGTCGGATTACTGTTTGTAATCTGATTTATGGGTATAAATCAGATTACAAACAGTAATCCAACAGCTACTTGATATCTTATTTTTAACCCGCAACGCAAAAAGATGGGTGTTTTATGTTTGACCACTATGTGTATGGCAATCTGTTTGTATCTCTATCTGAGGCACCATAGTACTTGAACGGTTGTTCCAATTTGGATGAAGTTTTTTTTTAACTTGAGGAGCTATCTGTATAACTTTGTTTTCATTTTTAAACTTTTTAACTTACATTTGTAACTAAAAGTAACTCTACTACTTCTCTACTCTAATAATTGTTTGTGACAAAATTTTCATATTATATTTTACCAGTGACATATCGCTGACGTCATTGCAATATATTTTAGCATAGCATTAACATGATTAAATTATGTTAAGTAGTCTTTTCTGTTATGTTCACGTGAATGGATAGCTTATTGATCATTGGTAGGTAGGTACATTTTGGTTTCTCGAGATACATACTGTTGGACGAGACAAAAAGACCATACTAATCAAGTGAGTTAAAAATAACAGATATTTTTTTTAAAAGCGATCTTGATTAAATATATCTAAGAACAACCGCTAAATAATTTGCTTTCAAATAAAAAAAACACTCAAATTAGTTGACCCGTTCATAAGCTACGGTGGCACTGACAGACATACAAAGAAACTGACACACTCATTGCGGTTAAACATTCCTCTTTTTCCTTCGGAGTTAATAATGATAACCAGTATGGAAGGTTTCCCTAATTCCGTTTCAAAAGAACTTCGCTCCAATATAGAAAACACTAAAATAGATAACAATCGGTAAATTATATGAATCCGAGATTCTAGGTCCTACATTATTTTACCCAATATTATTGATAATACAAATCCGATAATACCCTTGTAAGAAGAAGGGTACAATTCCGTAAGATTCCAGCCCCAAAGGGGTTGTCAACTTGCGACCCTTGCCGTTTGCAATCAACAATCTTTTAGATGTTATTATGCCACGGCGCAAACCTGTTCATTGGGAGGGTTAGAAAAAATAACCTTGAATATGTAACGGTCGATGACGATAAGGATAAAAATATTGAAGAAATATGTTCTAGAATTTTCCATTTAATAATTGACTATCTATTTTTACTTTTTAAGTTTATCTTGGACGTCACCTACATCGGTGCAGGAAAGCATCGAGAGGAAACCTAAACTTATTACCAATGAATCGAGCATTGATCATTGATAATTGATTTTGTGTGGTGATCAATGCTCTATAAGCCTGCCGGGGTTGCGGAATGTTTATAATAGTTACCGTGACCCTGGAACATAAAGGCAATCGAAGAAACATGAGTGGGTTTTAGTCAGTAAGAGTCTGACACGCCCTCCCGCCGCACCCAGGACGGAAAACTATATAACTTTTTAAGATTTTAAGCGATTGCTGCGAGCAACTACCACAGTTTTTCCTGGGTTACTATTTATTCTGAGTTCCGAGTGTGTTCGTTTATATTAGGTAAATTTATAAACGCACCCAACGTTTAAAAACATACAAATATAATTTTTGCCAATAACTTCGTCCGTGTGAATGAACTTTTTACCAGCTTTAATAATGGTTCAATCGGAGGAACCGTACCAAATAACTAAAGTCCTCTATTCTGTATTTTAAACCTTTTTTTACGCTAATCATAAAGGTACGCTGTTATTTTTATAGGTTTATTTATATTTTTAATCGTGACGGCTACCATATTTAGCGTAGACCCTTTACGTGTTATTATTATAATAAAAAAGAAAAAAAAAATGAGCGCTTCGAACCGTCGCATTTTAAGTCGATTCCTAAGTTGTACTTAGTGTGTAAGTAGCAACCCTGATTTCGGTTTTGTTACCGTCTAACATTGTCCACTGATTGACACACACACACACTCACACTTCCTTCAATTGTCGGTTCTGCGACAGTTGCGACCAACTCACTACCAACTACCACTTCAGTTTGCTGATTCAAGTAGCTCTGGTTCTCTAACGAATTACTTAGTCTCGAATTTTATCCTTGGTGTTTAGAAGAGATCACATTTAGACAAGCGTAGTTTCGGCAACTGGATGCGTGAAGCTTGAAGATCGGGCTAAGCCATGCATCTTAGAAGGGGCCTTCCCAGTGTTCTTACGTAGATTGATGATGACGAATACCAGAAAGGAAAAACACGACGAGGATTATGTAAGGTCGACTGTCGTACAAACGTTGAAGAAGGCATAAGTCCAGCAGGGACATCTGTCAACTGATAATCATTAATCTTACCTCCTTAACACCTTTCACAAGGCTCATAGCCCATGAAAAACGCCCATTAACAAATAAAAGCCCATAAAGTTATACATTACAAAAAAACAAAGGCTTTATCAAGCTTTTGATTCGCAGCATCATTGAAACACCATTCACCCGTTCCATTTTACGGTAACAAAGGCAGAAGCGTGTCCATTAGAAGCATTATTTTATTCATTTACGAAGGAGAATTCTGAAAGCCCTATTCATTAACATCTATGTCGCGTTTTTAGAAGAACGTTTACTGATTCATTCTTATTTGTTAATGAAAAGCTTTTACTCAAGTTCAGAGGTTATTCAAAGGTCACTTAAATGTCAAATCCTTTATTTGGTAGTGTTTGTCAAGACGTAATCATTAAACTCAACTAAATAACGCAAAGACTTCATTATTTTGTTGAGTTTAATGATTACTTGCACTGCCTGGAATGTGTCCACTCAAATCTGTGTGTGCTTCTCTCGTCAAGAAAAGACCTCTGTCATTTATATAAATGGTACGCGCATGATGTGGCCTTTAAATTATTGGACGGTTTGTTTTGTGCTGAGAGTAAATTATTTATATTATGTTTGTATTTATAAATTGTATAAGTTTGAGTATCAGTCGTCTGGTGACCATAGTACCAGACTCTCCCTAGTTTGGAACCAGATGGCCATGTATGAATATATATATTATTTTGCTAAACGATTTAGTTACTCAGAATAAATTATCTTGAGTTGCTATTTCAATAGCCAAAATATATTTTCATACTTATCAAATCTATTACCAAAAAAGATTAGCCGAAAATCGATATCTAAGATTCAATTTTCAAAAATGTTTTCGACAAAAACTTTAACACTAAATTGGAACGAAACAATAAACGCGAAGTTCATAAGGAGAGAAAAAGAAAAAAGAAATTTAAAAAATAAACGAATGCTGGAGAAAAGTTGGAATTGTTCGCTCTTGAATAAATTCTCTGTAATGTGTGGAGTTGAAAACCGTGAGAGCTTTCCGTTAAATTTATGTTTATTTCGAACTTACTATTGTTTTGTTTGAGGCTATTTGAAGGATTCTGCGGTTGAAATGGTTAAAGTCTGAATTTGTTAGTCCGGTCTGGTTCGTAAGATATCTCTGGTCGTTGTATAATCAATCATGTTGTTATATAATAGGAATGAAATGGAACATAAGCTTCTTTCGATTTAGGATACTAATGTGTTGTCAGATAAACAATAGCAATTTCTCGTGTATTTTGAGTGCGTTTCTAAATCTGACCTGTAGGCCATACAAATAGGTTTGTTTCATCCGGAAATTGCTCAGCCTCTATGCTGTGTTGTACTAACATTTGTCTTATTAGGTCAAGATACGACTAGGCCAGACCAGCTCTCACTAATTTAGGAAAATTAAGTCTTAATACCTTGATTTTAAGATATAAATATGTAAGTATAGGAAGCGTAAATAACGAAGTCTAGTCTGGGCTTAAAACCACTAGTTCCAGTCACTCTCTAATAACTAGTTTGCCTTTCATTCAAGTATTAATTATTCTTTATAGTTTAGTTCCCTTAGGCGGGTTTAGGTTTCCGTCGCGTGCGTCTACTGTATCAAATTACACAAAACTATTACCTTTATTATTTGAATCAACATGAAAATAAACTGTTACGAAATAAATTACACATTGTTTACCACAATATATAAAGGACGGTATCATCTATCTAGACTTTTCCCGACTATATTAATATTGGCTTCTAATGTGACCGGATTCAGATGATTTCTCGTCTTTTACAAAAAGCGACAAAGCTTCACAACCACAACGCATTTACTGCATAACACGATACCTCTTAGTTATCCTTTCTACGATCAAGCGACAGGCAGCTGTCGCGCTGCTATTGTCTTTCTATAGTGTCTCTAATCACGTGTGTTCGAAGGTTAACTTCCTTGCTACCCAGAAACGGGACCAACGGCTTTGCGTGCTTTCCAAGTCAATGAAGAGACCACCGGTCTCATCATAACTACATATTTGGATCATCCTCAGATTTGTTACCGATTAATGTCAAGTGCCCTGAAAAATGATTGATAAAATATTGTCCGTTTTTTATAGCAAAATATTGAATGGGATGGCGGTGATTTGACAAAACTGCTTTGAAGGGTGGCTTCAAAGCACCGGGATTACGTATCTTGCAGAAGCCTTGATATTTAATTAGTTCCAGCGATTGCTACTTTATCGTCATCGTAGCAATAAGTGCATTAGAACAATCAGCGAGCAATTAGCAATCGATTCATACATAATACGATTTTTTTTGACGTTCAGCGTATAATCGCGCGGTCATCGCGCGATCACTGCGCAAATATTGCTGGTTGCTGTTTCATCATACTAATATTATAAATGGGAAAGTGTGTCTGTCTGTCTGTCTGTCTGTCTGTCTGTCTGTCTGTTTGTCTTTCTTTAACGGCAAAACAGAGCGACGGATTGACGTGATTTTTTAAGTGGAGATAGTTGAAAGGATGGAGAGTAACATAGGCTACTTTTTGTCTCTTTCTAACGCGAGCGAAGCCGCGGGCAGAAGCTAGTAGGTAATAACCCAGCGGATGTGCTTTTTATGAGCAACTAGCTTCTGCCCGCGGCTTCGCTCGCGTTAGAAAGAGACAAAAAGTAGCCTATGTTACTCTCCATCCCTTTAAATATGTCCACTTAAAAAATCACGTCAATCCGTCACTCCGTTTTGCCGTGAAAGAAAGACAAACAGACAGACAGACAGACAGACAGACACACTTTCCCATTTATAATATTAGTATGGATTAAAGCAATTTCACGGTGGTCACATAACTGATAATTAAAACTTAAGACTCAATTGCTTTTTGCAATTAAGTAATTGACATTATAATAAACCTTTAAGTAAATATATCTATTTATTGTTATTTTTTTTTTAATTTTAGACTGGCTCTTAAAAGGTTTCCGTTTCAATCTAGTGGCAGAACCGTCATACATTCCAAAAGGACCGGTTTGCATTAAAAAGATCATAATGAGCCTGTCAGTAAACAACTGAAAATATTTAAAAATGTAACATTGAGCAAGACGAGCTATTGAAGAGATATTATAAAGAGTTACTGGAGTTTTTCTAAACTGTAACATTCTTAGGCACGCCATAATTTTCATTCAGAGTCTCATTTAGACATACTTACTAACAAAATATTTGTTTGTTTGTTCCAGGTAAATACTAGAACCAAGAGAAGAAGTTGATGAAAACTCCTAAGCTTAGAGAGCAGTAAGGCCGAGATGAATGTACAGTGGGCAAAGCAGATAAGTATCCAGGGCCGTTATATACCATTGAGGTTTTCTTGAATACCAATGAATGTTTTTAAATGAAATTTTAACCTAATTGAAGAACTAGTTATTTTCTACTATAGTTTAAATTTTTATTAGAAAATATCCGTGAGTTTTATGCCCTGCCCATGGCAAAGCAAATAAGTATCCATGCCCTGGATACTTATTTGCTTTGCCCACCGTACGTTGCTAAGTGCTTCAATCTGCCAAACTATGATTTGAAGCTGGAAAAACAGAACATTTTATACTTACTTCGTGTGTACCAGGAACCCAGTAATTTGATCAACGTCAATACACCAATGACGATAAACAACAATATTTGATCAACTTTTCGAAAAACAAATTGTGTATTCGATTCATGGTAATCGAATAACGTCATTATTCGATTAAAGCTAGGCCTCTGTCATATGAGCGTCGGTTCCTGACTGATTGACAGGTGCACTGGGGTGCAACCGTTCGTGCATTAATAATCTTTTGTTTTGATATAGGTAACTCTAAGGTAATGTTTAGGCGTTAACAAGCTAGTAGGTAAGGTATCAGGATCTGAATACCAATACAGTTATTAATAACACGTCTAAAATCCTGACTCTGAAGCTTCGATGTGTATAGCGAAACGAAAATCTAGTACCATTCTTAGAATAAATTGTTGGTAGCAATAGTCAAAATTTTGTCGCAATGCCAAGATTTAATGTGGTAAAATGAGGTTAAAAATCCTTGATTTTATTTTAGGCCTTTAGATTTTCCTGGCTATTGATAAAGATTAATTTCAAGAAAATAATCTTTCATTCAAAAAGATTCGCAACGCTGTTATAGTTATAAAATCAGGAAAACTAGTCCCATTACAATCAGCCTCTTCTCATATTGAGAAGGCAGGATCGCCACGAGGATTGGCGATCCCAAATGTCGAAATATAAAATCCAGATTTCCTTACCTACACTGTTTTCATTCACCGACGTTAGATAGTCCTAAATACATTTGTAAAGTCACATTGATTGTTTCCTGGTTTCGTACGCTATTTTCACTGCACCTTCATGACTTTACTTCTTTTGACATCAAGAACTACTTTCTTCTAGCTGTAATTTCTATATGTAAGATACCATTTGTTTAACATCAAAAGTACCAGATTCTGGTAAACCGCACCTAAGAGTTGGTACTAATTGAATCACAAGGAAACTACATAATGCGTCACTTATGTACCTGTTGTCGTGAGTCAACTAATTTGTTATGTGGTTGACAATATCACGTGTTTGACGATACCTATAATATAAACTCCCTGATCCCTATTTACCTACATCATTTTAGCATGAATGAAAATTAGAAAATAGGTTAATTAATATATAGTTTTAAATCTATACTATAATGCATACTGGATCTTTATTTGGTATATTAAAAATTAAAAAAACCGCATTGGCGTGCCCTTTATACAGGCGTAAAAATGGCATCCATTAATATATTCTTGAGCTCATCAGCTATGAGTCAGGACATAACAATAAAATAAATAAGATAATAGCTCCTTGCTCCTTGCAGAGCAAGGAGCTTCACGGACGCTTTTACCGGGTCCTACATGGGCCCGATGTAGATTTCCTAGCGTCCGTATCTTGGCTGCGTTTCGTTGACCTCTTTGGAGAAACCGAAGGTTTTGTCTGTGCAATAATGGACGAAGTTATGATGACTAAAAACTACCGGAAATATATTGTGAAGGACGGTACGGTTAACATCTGTCGGGCATGCCACCGTCCCGGAGAATCGATACGTCACATTATTTCTGGGTGTTCTAGTCTGGCTAACGGAGACTATTTGCACAGACACAATCTTGTAGCCAGGATTATTCATCAGCAACTTGCTCTGAAATACAGTCTTGTGGAATCGGAGGTGCCATACTACAGGACGTATGTGCCCGACCCAGTTCTTGATAATGGCGATATCACACTGTACTGGGATCGATCTGTTATCACCGACAGGACTATTGTTGCCAATAAACCTGATATAGTGGTAATAGATCGATTAGAGCGTCGCGCAATGATTGTTGATATTGCTGTCCCGCATGACGAGAACCTCGTGAAGGCTGAGAAAGATAAGCAGAACAAATATCTTGACTTAGCTCGCGAGGCTGTTGACATGTGGGATGTGGATTCAGCAATCATTGTGCCGATAGTCGTGACGGCCAACGGCGTAATAGCGAAGAGCCTCGACCAACATCTTAGGAGGCTCTCGCTGGGCAGCTGGGTCAAGGGTCTGGTTCAGAAAGCGGTACTCCTGGACACGGCGCGCATTGTCCGGAGGTTCCTTTCTCTGGAGCCCTGACCACCGGTAGCTTGGACCCTGTTCCCGATGCCGGTGGGCTACTATTTTTTATATTTTTAAATGTTTATATTTTTTATCAATATTTAAAAATGTAATTTATAAGTGATATGTTTTAATAAATGGAAAAATAAATAAAAATAAAACATTAATTTTTCACAAATAAAGCATAATTATCTACATTAATTGCTTATGCAGTAGTGTCTCAGCGTCATGCTGGGATTTTCCTAAATACTAAAAATCACTAGGCTTAATTCTAAATTTTGAGTTGTTAAAAGTAATAGTTGCAACATAATAACTATATACTAGCCATGCTATTTATGAGCTTATCTCAATACTTACAAAAATGTCTCTAATTAAATCTTTTCTATCGATTAGTTATTTAAAGGCGGACACTTTTAAACTTCTTTTATGAGGTAAAAATAAACATCTAAGTGTGAGTAGGTCTGTTAAAAAGAAAGAAGAAGAAGTATTGGCAAGAAACTTAAAATGAAAACAATTAATGGTATAGGTGTTTAAGTGAACATCACGTAAGTACTGATAACATGTTATCATGGTGTTGACGTTGAACCTCATGACAAGCTTATTTTGTTGTGAATATAAACCACAATATTCGTAGATTTATTATTGTAACATCGAAGTGTACGTCACAAAATTGGTATTATTAGACTTGTTATTGTGCTCATAATATGCTTTAAATTACGTTTCATTTTAGACCAGGGACGTAATTACACACAATTAAGTAGGTAGGTACCTTTAATTTTATATTATTATTAACTCTATTCCAGATATATTCCTGATAAAGGTATAATTACAATCACTATTGATATACCAGTTTCATCTCTATGAAGGTAATCTGTGAGACCACTAGCGTAATATGCCAATCAATGAAAAAAATACCTATAAAAGTAGAAAAGAAGGAAAGAAACCCATGCCTTGTTCCTTAATTTGCCCTTTATGTTCCGGGGCCGCGGTAAAGATTAGAACTATTCCGCAACCCCGTACAAAAACGGTTTGAGTAAGTTATATCGATGCCGAATAGCATATACCATTTGCCATGTTTTATGACAGCCAGACAGGCGGAAACAGTCGCCAAAAAGTATGCAACAACTAGTCTGGCTTGGGCATAAAGAATATGCAAAAAACTATTTCCAATATTAAAATCGATCGATTTTATGTTTACCCGCCGCGCACATACTCTTCGTCCGCTCGCCTCTCAATCATCTGCATGTTGTTTGTCATCTTCCATGAGTCAACTATGTTGACTTTGATATCCTAGTTCAAATGGATGATTAATGGACTTCCTTCTGTAATTGTAGCGCGACCTGTAATGTGAAGACTTCCTCTCCAATCCACGAACAGATCTAGGTACCGGTTGAAGTCCGGTCTCAGCGGCCAATTGCAATAGAATGTACTCAAGTACGCAAGATATATCTTCTGTATACTTGCGTAGTAAGTTACGTTTGATTTTTGCGTTCAAATATGTGCCCAAATTTAAAAACACTCCCTCTGTCTTTACTCTGATAGTTCAATGATTAAGACTATGTCGGCATTCTAACATACTGGATATAGATCAGGCATAGAATCAACATATTTACAAAGTCCTCGCTACTAATCCTAATGGTAAAACTGCCACTACTAGACCAAAACTTTCTTCATCGTTCTTTCGCCTTATTTTGTTTTTCCGTTGCATAAGAAATAAGTTCACCTTCGCATCAGCCATCTGCGATCTCATGTGTCTATAATAACAGCGGCTCCCATACCCTTCTATAGCATAGTAACGCTGTTTTGCCCCAGAAATAAGTATGGTGGCAGTAACCTCGAATGAGTTCCTTCACAAAGAGCCCTAAAACTACAAAAAAAAAATGGTGACCTTCACCTATTTGTTGTCCATAACTTTCTAATGCTCCATTGTTGATTTTGTGATCGTCGTTTCCTGCGCTTTTATGCCCCAAGGGTTGTCTATCCTGCATGTTGTATAGAATTATAGATATGGCCTGCCTATTGGCTTCTTTTCATAGTTTTATCAGTGACTTAATTTAGCAAAGTTTTGTTGGTCTCTTATGTACATACACGTAGTTTTATCGATTGGTAGCTTTTATGTATTAATTGACTTTCTATCAGCATATGATTATTTATATTTAAAAGATCTTTGATAACTCAGCGTTTGACCAAAACTTCGTCCACGAGAAACTTGATTACCGCTGACGCAAACACTACTTAGTATTTGTAGGAGAAAATCTCTGAAGTACTGGTCCTGTTACACAAAATCTTTCACTTTTTAAGATGAACCAACTATTTCTGAGTGTTGTAGGATATGTTTTATCAAAAGAGGAACTTGTGTTACATAAATGTTTAATTAGCAGGCTACATAAGTGGATCATGTAAATTAATTAACTAAGTAAACCTCCACTATACCTGTGTTGACTTACATACACAATTCTAAACTAACAAAAATATAGCCTACATTAGGTACTAGGTAAACAGTTGAAGCGGTCGTATTGCTATTTAAATTGCGTACGCTCCATACATTTTTTACGATCCCTGCCGAAAAGAAAAACCTCTAGGCTTTGTGAGTTATCCACACAGTAATAAAATATTCAGACTTGGTGTTGCTGGGCTGAAATAAAACAGCCCAGTTTTTGTATCAGTTCATTCAGAAGGGTTTAAAAATCGGAACGCCATTTTGAATTCTACAAATCTAACCACCCTTGCTTTTGGCATCGGGAAAAATCGTTCATATTTTATAAAAAATTGATGAGTTGTAGCCGCGAGTCGGAAATTATTGTTATGAATTTAGATCGGGTTTTAAAATTTATATTTTATATCACTCAAATATTATCCAATGGTACCAATAAATATCAGTTGGTTCTAAACAATTGACTATAGCATTCGTAAATATATTTCTCCGATAGCAACGTAAACCACAATATGCCAATCAATGATCCATTACAAAGAATTGTAATGAATACACAAAACACCTTTTTAGGGATGTCATCAAACAACTTCTCCCGCTCTGGGCGGGGCGGCAGGGCGTGTCAGACTTTTACTGACTGAAACCCACTCTTGTTCCTTCGGTTGCCCTTTATGTTCCGGGGCCGCGACACCTGAATGATGGACTAAGGGCAGGGAGGCAGAAAGGAAACCAAAACCCGTTATCCTGAAAAAAAAAAAACAAAGAA
This sequence comes from Athetis lepigone, assembly GCA_033675125.1. Classification (NCBI taxonomy): domain Eukaryota; kingdom Metazoa; phylum Arthropoda; class Insecta; order Lepidoptera; family Noctuidae; genus Athetis; species Athetis lepigone. Next base: position 16,773,546 of record CM066218.1, read on the forward strand.
ATGTGACCCAAAACTTTAGTATGACATAGTAATTTAAAAAACTCAAAAAAAAACCCCACAAGACTATATTGGTGACATCGTAAAATAAAAATTAATCAAAATTGTCTTAGTTGTCATTCAACAGTTCTGTTTTGTCTCGTGCTTGGTGTGGAGGGAAGTGGAAATATATGCTTATTGCTCATCATCCGCTGTTCTTTCCAAGACAGGGATCCGAGACAGTTGAACCATTTTTCCAAGGCTCGTTATTTCGCTCGGTGCATTTCTGATATGTTCCACTGCTGATTCTGTCTATCAGCAGTTGCAGTGATTGGGTTTCAGAGGTTGTGGTGGAAAGCTCGCAAAAAATGAGGCTAATTCTGAAATATTAATAAATTAAAATTATTTTTTACAAGACATACAACAAAAGTTACTGTTTCTTACGTTTGTATTAGGTATATTTTAACGAAGTTATTAGTGTTTTTCAAATAACCCTGAAAGCATAGGTAATTAACTACACTACGTATTTACAACCCTGGGCACACGGTTCGCCAAATTGTTTTGTTGTGTCCACAATCGATGTTATTTCATTAGTCGGTACCCTTTCATGTTTACAGAGCAGTATTGAAGTCAGTGACCGAACTTGTTACCGTAAATAAATTATGTAGGAGCGCTTATATGTAGTGGTACTCGTTATATAGTATGAAAGAAAGAATATTCGTCTTGATAGTTTATGGCAGTTTTTTTTTATATTACATAGGATGGATATTGACAAATAAAGATCTATATACAAGTATTTGCAACGAACAATAGTAGGGTAGGGTGCCAACTCTAACATAGCTGAAAAATACTTAGGTAGATGATAATGTATGCTTATGGCGTAGTAAAATATACACCTGAATATAAAATGTTTAATGTAAAAATATCTAAAGCCCTTAAAGTGTGACCTCTGAAGATCGCTCGTCAGGTCTGGAGCAAAGTCATCTAAATTAAGATGGTTTAACCTTTGCATCTCCCCCTCAGTTACGGCGACCCCTATAAATTGACCCTAATTTCCCAACGGCCAGTTTAAATTAAGCTGTAGTAATGTATCGATAATAATATTTGTGTCCAACGAATGTTTAATGACGCAAACAGTATTGGATATTACTTACCTGTAATCATTTCTGTGAAATAATACGAGACTAAATATTATTTATGGGTTTGAAAGATTTTGTGAATTTCCACTTGATATAGCTGCTCAATTGTGCGAATATGCAAAATGTAATGTAAAAAATTGAGATAAAGTTCAAAAATTTGAATTCAAGCAGTACAGGGAAAAATATTCAATGATGTCTCAGTGATTAATGCGGTCAAAACCGGGAGCGATCACCGTATGGTAAGAGGCTCATTGAATCTAAATGTAAGACACGAACGATCGCGTTTGATGAAGTCTACGCTCCGACCAGCACCTATGCACATCCAAAACCCAGAGAGTTTTCAACTCGAATTAAAAAACCGCTTCGACTGTCTAGGCGAATGCGTAAATGTGGACGACTATAATAACAGGGTCGTGGAAACTGTCCAAACGATCGGATCTCAATATTTTAGAACCCATCGTTCGAAGAGTAACAAAAAGATCTCAGACTCTACTCTTATGCTCATGAAAGAGAGGCGCGACATGAAACTGCAAACACCAGGTGATGCTTCTCAGTATCGAAAGATTAACAGACAGATCTCAAAGTCACTGACTCGCGACATACGCCAGTTCAATACCAAATGTATTGAAGAGGCTATAGAACGAAATAAAGGGTCCAAGGTGTTTGCAAGAAATCTGTCTGTTGGGCAGAGCCAACTGATGAAGCTGAAGACCGAGGATGGCAAGATCGTGTCCTCAAAGCCCGAGCTCATGGAAGAGATAGAGAAATACTACGGACAGTTATACGCGACAACACAACGGCCTGTTATTAGTCTGACTGACGATCCAAGAGCCAGACTAACCCGACACTATACCGAAGATATCCCGGACGTCAGCCTGTATGAGATTAGGATGGCTCTCAAACAGCTCAAGAACAACAAGGCGCCAGGCGAAGACGGAATCACAGCTGAGCTCCTGAAAGTGGCAGGTACGCCTATGCTAAAAGCTCTTCAGAAGCTATTCAATTCCGTCATACTCGAGGGTAAAACGCCAGAGGCGTGGCACAGAGGCGTGGTGGTACTTTTCTTTAAGAAGGGTGACAAAGCCCTGCTGAAGAACTATAGGCCCATCACGCTACTGAGCCATGTCTACAAACTGTTTTCGAGAGTCATTTCGAATCGTCTCGCACGCAGATTCGACGACTTCCAACCTCCTAAACAAGCTGGGTTCCGTAAAGGCTTCAGTACGATAGACCACATACATACGCTGCGACAAGTTATACAGAAGACCGAGGAGTATAACCAGCCTCTATGTTTAGCGTTTGTGGACTATGAGAAAGCCTTTGATTCGATCGAGACTTGGGCTATGCTGCAGTCGCTTCAGCGGTGCCAAATTGACTACCGATATATCGAGGTACTACGGTATTTGTACAAAAACGCTACAATGTCAGTTCGTCTCCAGGACCAGAACTCAAAACCCATCCAATTGCAGAGAGGAGTGAGACAGGGTAATGTCATATCACCAAAACTGTTCACCGCTGCATTGGAAGATGTGTTCAAACTCCTGAACTGGGATGGACTCGGCATCAACATTAATGGCGAGTACATCACCAATCTTCGATTTGCTGATGATATCGTAGTCATGGCTGAGACCCTGGAAGACCTTGGCAGAATGCTCGATGACCTCAGTAGTGCTTCCCAGGAAGTGGGTCTTAAGATGAACATGGATAAGACGAAGATCATGGCAAACAACCATGTTGTACCCACTCCCCTAAAAATAGGAAACACTACGCTCGAAGTTGTTGACGAATATGTTTACCTGGGGCAAACAGTCCAGTTAGGTTAGAATGTCTAAAACCGTATAAAACCGAATTAAATGTCTATAACCGTAGGTAAGTCCAACTTCGAGAAAGAGGTCAATCGTCGAATCCAACTCGGCTGGGCAGCGTTCGGGAAGTTACGTCATATCTTCTCGTCCAAAATACCGCAATGTCTCAAGACGAAAGTCTTTGACCAGTGTGTGTTGCCAGTGATGACTTACGGAACAGAGACGTGGTCACTCACAGTGCGCCTCATAAGCAGGCTCAAGGTCACCCAAAGGGCAATGGAACGAGCAATGCTTGGAGTTTCCCTGCGTGATAGAATCAGTAATGAGGAAATCCGCAGGAGAACCAAAACCACCGATATAGCTCGTCGAATTGCCAAACTTAAGTGGCAGTGGGCGGGGCACATAGCTCGTAGAACTGACGGCCGTTGGGGCGGAAAGGTTCTCGAGTGGCGGCCGCGTACCGGTAAACGCAGCGTGGGCAGGCCTCCCGCAAGATGGACCGATGATCTCATCAAGATCGCCGGGTCCGAATCTCGTTTGATTTAGAAATATTTATGATTCTTGTCCCATACTAAACCGATAGTAAAAATGATTTTTAAACTCTACAATAATTTAGTATTTTCACTGTTCTCTTTTGAAATTTGGTTCCCTTAGCAATTTAGCTGCGTATTTCCTCATCTTTTTTTAACCTTGAACGAAAAGCTTTTGTGTTGTAATTACTCACATTATGTAATAAATTACTTATAATATTCTTCATTCCAAGAATTCATTTCATACCGTTGTTTTGCTTTAGATTCTATATTTTCTCTCTCTGTGTAAGTTTCTACTTAATTTATTAAAGTACTCCGCCTTATCATTTACATTTCGTATTTTTCATAAGAAGGTATTTTATTCGGTCTCTGTCTAGTCCCTAGAGAACCTTACGAACGGTCTTCATATTTCAATGTAATACCAACAATTTATAAATCCCTAGTATACGTCATGAACTCCGTAAAGCGAATGTTCCAGCTTTCAACAAGAACAATAAAATCTTTGTAGTTACATTTATTTGCACTAAACTTCAGCGTTTGGGGGGGTAAGGGGTAGAAGGCAATAACATCTAGCCGGCCCAATTGTCAACCTCACCTGCACGCGTCTGTGGTTCGTATGAATAGCAAACGGCGGAGCCATGCCTAGGTCTAGGCTCCGTGGGTGCCCCCTGCTAGATAACAGACGAGGCTCTGGCGACCGAGCAGTGGCGGTATAACCACAAACCCTACTAGGTAACTAGTGGATGGGGCTATCGCAAGCCTTGGGGATTAAATACCCTCAAAAATAGTGACAATAGCGCCTTGGGAAAGTGTTATGAGTGATCGCCCAACTCGTAAATTATGAAAATGTCCGATAATGAAGAATGTGCTCTGTCATGCGACCCGGCTAACCCCCGGCGCTCTCCGGTACCCGGGCTGGAGAGTGTGAAATCTGCTACCGAAGACTGTCCAGGAGCGAGTAACCAGGCTCCTGACGCAGTTAATGCTACTGGAAAAAAGAAACTGATTCAACAATCATTTCATCCTGCCTTGTTTTTTACGAGACCCAGAAGTACCTCACTGGGAAGCAAGCAAAACGACTCCACCTCAACTGTTCCTTTCCAAACAAATCACCTAGTATCATACCAGACATGTGAAAGCAACAACCAGGCGCAGCCCCCAGACTGGCAAGAAGTGCCCACAGCAAGAAGTGCTAAGCGAAAGAAAATATCTGACAGCCCACCTACAGTACCCATCACAAACAGGTATGGAGATCTTCCTATAGACTTAACTGAAAGTGATGATGTTGAGGATCGTAAGAAGCCATCTAAGCCTCCCCCAATAGTCCTTTATGGAGTTAAAGATGTTAACAAACTTACTGAGCTATTGAGAACTGTTGCCGAGCGAAACGACTTCACCTACAAGGTGGTTAATAAAAGCCAGATAAGAGTTAGTAGTGCTACGACTGAAACATACAAAAAGCTAATCCAACTGGTACGGGAGCACCATCTAATTGGCCACACATTTAATAGAAAAGAAGACAGGTGTTACCGAATCGTAATTAGAAATTTGCATCACTCAACACCACTAAGTGTAATAAAAGAGGAAATTGAATTGACTGGTAATACTGTTGTGGGCGAAATCATAAATTCAAAATATGGCCCAGACAAAACACCAACGTCTACCTTCTTTGTTAACCTGATGCCAGGCCCAAATAATAAGGCTTCTAAAGAGATTAAATACATCTATCATCAAGCCGTTGTCATAGAAGACCCTAGAAGGAAAAGGTCCATAGTACAATGCCAAAGATGCCAGCAATATGGTCACACGAAAAATTATTGCATGAGACCTTATAGATGTGTAAAATGCGCCCAGTCTCATAAAACATCAGAGTGTCCCAAGGTCGATCGAAACACTCCTGCAATGTGCGCATTGTGCCAGGGACCGCATCCAGCTAACTATAAAGGCTGTGAGGTCTACCGGGAAATCTTAGCCCGCAGAACATCCAGACCCACGGGCAGATTGTCAGTGAAAAACCAAAGTGCATCTGTGATAACACCTACACCTATATCAACCCACCAATCTGGCGAAGAAAACGTTAACAAGCAATTATATTCTGAAAAACTGAAGGCCACAAAAATCCAAGTAGATAATAACTCTGATAACCAACAGGTCCATCCACTCAGTAATTCTGTAGAAAAAATACTCCAAAAACAATCAGAAAAATTCGATTTACTCCTACAACAAATGAGCACCATGTTAGGTCTCTTAACAACTCTTATCAACAAGATGGTAAAATGAATGCCTTAAAGCTGGCAACATGGAACATAAATGGTCTTGCGCCAAATAAAGATGATGTGCAAATACTAATAAACGAACATAGTCTGGATGTAGTTCTTATCTCAGAAACACACTGTACCAGCTCAAGCCACATCAAAATTGACGGTTACAACACCTATCTCACAAATCATCCAGATGGAACAGGTCATGCAGGAACGGCTATAATTGTTCGAAAATCCATAAAACATCATGTAATGCCCGAATTTAAGACTGATCACCTGCAAGCTACAACAATCGCTGTCACAGACAAATGTGGATATTTCACCGTGTCTTCCGTTTATTGCCCACCCAAACATAAAATAGACCAGGATATGTTTAGCAATTTCTTCTCGACTCTTGGCCGCCGATTTGTTGCGGGCGGCGACTGGAACGCCAAGCACAGCCACTGGGGATCTAGGTTAATTACAACCAGAGGCCGACAACTGAAGAGTAGCATTGATAGCAATCATCTTCATGCAATATCAGCTTCCGAACCAACTTATTGGCCTACAGATCCAAATAAAGTGCCTGACCTCCTTGACTTCTTTGTCATGGGTGGGCTCTCAAGGCATTATTTCAAAGCTGAATCTTGTCTTGATAGCTCCTCTGATCATACTCCAGTCATACTGACAGTCAGCACAACTTTGATCGAATATGATGCACCGGACATGCTTAGCAATAAACGGACGGATTGGTACGCATTCCGCGAATACACAGAGGCAAATATTCAACTAAAGATGGCACTAAAATCACCAGATGATATTGAAGAAGCAGCTAAATATATAACATCTCTCATACAAGAAGCTTGCTGGAAATGTACTCCAGAACTGAAGTATAGTAATGTCCCTGCAAATCAACCCATGGAAATTAGGCAACAAATTCTTGAAAAACGTCGTCTTAGAAGAGTCTGGCATCAATCAAGACATCCGATGGATAAAACCGCTCTAAACAAAGCCATTACAAACCTCAAGAGAGCAATATCAGACCTTCACGAAAAAACCTTACAGTCAAAGTTAGAATCACTCACAGCCACAGCAAGTACAAACTACTCACTCTGGAAATTCACGAAAACGTTGGACCGACCACAAGTACCAAAACCACCTATAAGAACATCTCCAAATGGTTGGGCTAGAACGAACCAGGACAAGGCAAACGCATTTGCGGAACATCTTGCTACAGTATTCACTCCTAACGACTCTGGGGATGTTGATTTTGAAAGAAGTGTTGAGGACACTCTCAACCAAACACTACAATTGGATCTACCACCAAAACCAGTTACAACTCGGGAGGTGTGGGGAGTAATAAAGACTCTTAAGAATAAAAAAGCGCCAGGATTCGATCTGATAACCAAAGAAGTACTGAAAGAGCTACCTAAAAAAGCAGTAACTTTCTTAACAACACTTTATAACGGCATCTTGCGCGTACAATACTTCCCTCGCTTGTGGAAAGTCTCGCAAATTATTATGATCCACAAACTGGGCAAACCTGCTCACGAAATTGCTTCTTACCGACCGATTAGTCTATTACCCACCCTCTCAAAACTATTCGAGAAGATATTGCTGAACCGACTCTTGCCTATACTTGCTGGCAACCGCACAATACCTGACCACCAGTTTGGCTTTAGACTACAGCATTCCACAGTAGAGCAAGTCCATCGAGTCTGCGAGGTAATAAGGGACACCCTTGAAGCGAAAGAATATTGTTCTGCAGTGTTTCTTGATATCCAGCAAGCATTTGACAAAGTCTGGCACAGTGGATTGCTTTATAAGGTCAAATGCAACATTCCTCACAGCTACTACTTGCTACTGCTTCGTATCTGTCAAACAGATTATTCCAAGTCAGAGAGAGTAGTGCCACATCATCTTTCCATGTCATCAGAGCGGGTGTACCCCAAGGTTCTATTCTTGGTCCCATATTATACACCATTTATACTGCAGACCTGCCAGAAGTACCAGGAGTTATAACTGCCACCTATGCTGATGATACAGCCATCTTAGCCCGAAACAAAGACTCTGCTGCTGCATCAGATAAACTACAAAGGGGTCTTGACGAAATTAGTGTCTGGTTGGGCAAGTGGAGAATACAAGCCAGTGTCAACAAATCGGTTCACGCAACATTCACCCTGAGACGCGGCGACTGTCCACCAGTCACTCTTGGTGGTAATATATTAACCCATAGCAATAGCGTACGATATCTCGGTATACATCTAGACCGCCGACTAACCTGGAAGAAACACATAAAATGTAAAAGAGATGAGCTTAACATCCGCCATAAGAATCTGTATTGGCTAATGGGAAGAAACTCAAAACTCTCTGTGGATAATAAACTTCTAATCTACGAAAGCATACTGAGACCCGGCTGGATGTATGGTAGCCAACTGTGGGGAAGTGCTTGTAACTCCAACATAAATATCTTGCAACGACTTCAAAATGTTATTCTTAGATCAATAGCAAATGCTCCATGGTTTGTCACAAATGCTGAAATACATGAGAACCTGCATATTGGCACAGTAAAAGAGGAGATCCGACACAATGCTGAAACCTACAAAGAGAGGCTAGCAAATCATCCCAATGATCTAGCAGTCCAGTTGATACGGACCAGGCGTGAAACCCGTTTAAAACGGCGTGTAATCCTGGAACCAATGTAGACCAGGTCTAGCCAATCACGATAGAGGAGCTGTCTCCGCTGGGAGATACACTCGACATGACACAGTGCACACAAAAAATTTGCTTATAGTCTACGACTGATTGCAGATATACACAGAAGAAAAAAAAAAAAAAAAAAAAAACTTCAGCGTTTGAATTTAATGAAAAATCACAATGGATAAGGGTTGGTTGGTGACTGAGCGAATAAGAATATTTTAAGAACTACTAAAAGGTATAGTTATATTCAAAGTTGTTCTTTGTTAAGTTCGACATAAAATTGCTGTCTTTTTAGAGAATTCAAGTGAAGGAAAAACTCCAATTAATGATGTTCATTCTAAGATTCATAATTGCTGATAATGAAAAAGGAATTGCTGACATCAGGGGCTTTTTTGTCGTTGCCAAAGTGTGTTTGCTATACTAGAGAACTTAATGCGAGTATCTCGGTTGAACGCATAGGTATATCTAGTTCCCAGTAAACGGATTTACCATATTGGGATTAGCTTTGCTTGGTTTACGTCATTAGTGGAGTAGTAGATGTCGTGATGGCCCAGTGGATAAGGCGCCCGCCTCTTGTGTAAGAGGTTGTGGGTTCGAATCCGGGCAAGTACCAATGTGACTTTTTCAATTCATATGTATTTTCTAAAGTTTATCTTAGACATCACTGACATCCCGTGCCTCGGAAAGCACGTAAAGCCGTTGGTCCCGGTTGTCATTCGTAGAACTTTGACAGTCGTTACTGGTTAGCCAGAAACTATGACCAGTCTAACCAAGAGGTATCGTGTCGCCCAGTTACTGGGTTGTGGAGGTCAGGTAGGCAGTCGCTCCACGTAAAACACCGGTATCGAGCTGAATCCGGTTAGGCTGGCAGCCGACCCCAACACGATTGGGAAAAAGGCTAGGGAGATGATGAATTATAAAAACGGTGTTTAGGTTTTGTTTAGGTATTAGGTGAAATGGAGTTTGGCTTCTTTTTCTTTTATCGTGTAAGAACATATGCATGCAGCACGAATCATGGTTGACGCGTTAATTCAAATAGCCTAGCAAAATGATACTTAGGAGACAGCAATAGGAAAATACTAGTAAAGGCTTATATTTCAAGTAAAGACTTTTCCTTTACGTCAATAATGCAGAAAATATTGTACCCTATTGACGCTGTTATTCCCATATATAAGAATGTTTTTATTGTAAGCTTGGTGTGTGAATCATAAGTCATAACACAACAAGGAAAATTATGAACTACTCGGCAGTCTAGTAACTTCAGATATTAACAGTCACTTTGTTGTTGAACTACATCGAGTTATAAAAACGAATGGGTTGATATAAAGAACAAGTTGATGTTATGTAATGGACTAGTTACTTGTCCTGACTTACATACGCGTTATGCACATGTTGCAAAATACCTTCGGAGCTGATCTGACATAAATAATAAAGACATAATATTAGATATAAACAGAACTTGGAATCATAGCGAATAAATTAGTTTCCGTTATAGGTGAGTCATATTTAGGAATTTGAATGGCTATGCAGAAGAAATAATGACTATGCAGATTTTTGCTAATTTGTACACATTTTTAGTGCCATAGAGACTTGACTACAATTCACTTTGGCATTAATCATGATACTAATGTTACTACTTGTGGTCATAATTATAAAGTAAGTTGTGATCATACACTGTTGGCCATTAATCCGAATGACACTAATGTCAATGCAAGGTCTACAATCCTTCACTCGATCCATATTTAAAGTTTGCGTCACAATGTCCCTTCCTACCGTAAAAAATATAAAAAGGAAAATATTAATTATAAAACCAATATATAAGCTCGACACTTCCCAAAATAGACTAAAAGATAATACGCCACGCACAGTAAACATAATTTTAATGAAGTATACATAATTTATAATCTCAGCGACATGAAAGCTGGTACACAGTACACACCATTTTGCTCTCAAACATTTGCTTGTAATTAAGCAATTACATAACTTACTCAAGTGTGATGATTAAAGATTTATTTAAGATGTTGAACATGAAGCATCTAGCTGAAAGCCTGGTTAACAGATAACGCTTAATACCTTTAATGTTCATCAACAAGTTATTACTTGACATAATTTGGATGCTTGATTCAAGATAATATTAAGTGCGGTTTTCGATGAAATTATTTGTAGTAGTACCTTATTGTTGTTCTATATTGAATTATGAATCAGACCCCTGTCACTGAAATGATGATAATAATGTACCTGCTTTTAATGATGATAATACTCTAGGCTACAGCTGTGCTTAACGAAGTGTTAACCAAAATCTTACAATTTGAAATTCATTTTGAAGTTAATGGAAATGGAAATCTCCATTGCATTGCTAATGATCTACCATTAGAAAAAGGAACTCAGCAAGAACTAAACTACTGCGCTATTCAAAAGAACTTAACAAAATAAACAGCGTCAAACGCGCTTTCAAGCGCTGCTCTTAACTTTGACATCGTGTAAACCTCAGCCCGTTAAAAGCGAACCATGAAAATAATGCAAGCTTACTGCCATCAAGGGGACACCTCTCTTTTATGACGGAGTTAACCGTTTACTTGTCGCCCTTAATTACCATCTTATAAATCATTTTTATCGCACTCCCCAAACCATTCCACAAAATGTTGGTTGGTCTTGTTAAATTCTTTGCATTCCCTTCAAAAATGTTTAAAAATTCTTCAACTACGAGCTATGTTAATTAGGCATTGTTTTCTGACAGATTTGGGTACTTTATTTCCTCTGTAATGTGATTGATGTTGGCAATTTGGGCAATGCGAGGTCTGCTCTGCGTTGGGAATGAAATAATCTTACCTGTAATATCGGCAGTTTGTTTCCCCGCCAACGGAATAAGAGGTTATGCTCGTAAACGTCCTGGCAAGCCGCCACTGCCTAATACATTACTGCAATTTTAGGACCTTCAATATTTTTGAGAGAATCTGGTAAATCTGTATAGCTTATAAAGAGGTAAATTTGAGATTGAGAATGAATTTGAGAGAATCTGGTAAATCTGTATAGCTATTAAAACAAAATATTGACGTGTAAAAGTGTTATATATATAACCTATTTACAAAATAAATATGATTTTTTTATGAGGTACTCCGTTAAAAAAAAAGATATTTTGTTTGTGATTAAGTAATGAAACTTCCTCATCTAGTCTATGTACGGAGCTTACTAAAACCTCTGCAGTTTGTAACGTAGACCACTCAGAAATATTTGGATTTGTTTTTGAAACGAGTTTCCATAATAACGTCGCTCTGAATATTTTCTTAAAGAAAACATTATTCATGAGGCTGGCGTTCAAGAGCCTCACTCTGTATTCAAATCTAGTGATCTGATAAAAATAGAACAAGTAAAATTATCCAGACTGGACCTTAATTGTTAGCTGTCAGACCAAGACAAACTTAGTAAGTCTAACCTTAAAACTAAGTAGACGGAGCTAACCGCACCGTAAATAGCATCCTCCTCATTTCGGCCATTAGGACCTAACCCCAACATCCCAAAAGGCTGAACTAGCTCTAATACTCGTAAATTACCTCCATGTCGTCACTCCTGGCAATTTCGGTCGGGGAAAATGAGCGGCCTTTCAGTTCTTGCCGTAGACAATAATGAGTGTACGAAGAAATGTCTCCTTAAAGAGAAACTCCTTCGTTACCAGTCATTCATTTTCTAGCCACCTAGCTGTTATGAACTCCTGGTACGCCTAGTTAGTTTGTTTATTTTCTTGGTGTAAATAGAATTTCAGCGAGGGAGGCAATTTAGACCGTGTTTGTATAGTGTTCGGTCTTGACAGTAATAGTTTCGGTCTAATGGAGACAACGTCCTTAATTTCTGTTCGATAATGTGTGTACGTTCTTGTTTGTCTTGGTATTGATTTACTGTAGGTACTAATGGTCAAGGATCAAAGTGTAGCCAGACCTGCTTGACATTAACATGTCTAAGTTTTTGTAATAAGAATAGAATACAGCTATTATTAAGGTTTTATGAGAACTATTGGCTTCAACCTTCGATAAAAGCCATTTACTTATTTTTTTTCACGAGTAACAGCTGGTTTTGTAAAAAATTATACATCAATAGTAAGTACATAACCTAAAAACATAAACTAGTTCATTATCTGTGACTTTGTATGCATTTACGACAATTGACATTTACATGAAAGAAATCACAGGCTAAATCCTAGCGGGTCATAAAGTCTTAACTACCCCAAAAATGAAAATGCCGGTTCTCCACCATGATTACGACTGCTTTCAAGTTTATTAAACGTTACAAAGTATACTAAAAAGGTAGAAAATTACAGCTTCTACCGTATATGATGTTATAATATTAGGCTTATAAAGTACTATTGAGTCTCCAAGCGCGGCTAAACTGTGCGTTTTGAGTCCTTAATCTTATGCTAAATACTGCCACACTCTCAGCAGGCTTATGGACGGTATATCGCTAAACTTAGTTACTTTGAATAGGATTTGTGTCTTCGTTCCAAGAGAAATTATATATTGAAGGCAAGGATTTGATATTACTTTATACAGGAATTGCCGTTTTGAGATGTTTTCACCAAGACTTCAAGACTTTTTTGCCTTTTTTAACTTGTACAGTGCTACTGCTATCAAAACACCTCTAGTCTTCATCATCGTCATCTTCTTCAGCTTATTTCCCCTTTTAATCTTGTGGTCTTGCAAGCACTTTTGTTATAATGTTGGCTCGTGCCTGCGTAGGAGCCACAGCATTATTACGAGCGCTAGCCATTTTGCGGGGCAGTGGCGCTACCTATTTTAATGAATTGTAATATAAGTAATAATATTGTAGTCATTGTAGTTTACGAGTGCGAATTTATTTTTCTCTTCTTTATCTCTTTAGGAAGGGTTTGTTTTGGTTTAATGTCTAGCTTGGGAAGTATTGTTTTTTCACTTCTTAGCATCAGTCGTGAAACACGTGTATCGGAAGGTGCATACATAATTCTGTTGGTCCTACGCGCCAAGTCCCCCGACCGTGTTAAATAAATTGTAGAAGTAGAGAATTGTCTTGTGATTGTTCACACACGTTTTCTCTATAATATTAGTAGTAATATCTCCGGAGAAATTTGCCGTCGTGATGAAAATTCGGCCGGGAGTCTACGTCTAAGTTCCATTTTCTGGCCAGCCTGCTACAAAAGCTAACTGTTCTCGCCACAAATTAGTTTCCAAATTACAACGAGTATTTCCCTATCCAGAAATTCCGACAGCGTTTTAGCCTCAACAAGCTATCTATTTCACTTTTACATGGACGAACTGAATTGTTAGTGGTATTTGCGGCGAGGACCTCTCGGCATTAGCATAGACTAAAGTTATCTACTCTTTACAGCAGCTTTATGTTCGAGGATCTATGTAGTGATATTAATTGCTGCATCAAAAAAAATCCTAACTATCTACATTTGTTTTTAGAAGATATTAATAACCACAAATAAGCCAAATATTCGGAAGAAAACTTTGCAATTCGAAAAATAGAGTCCCCATCAATGCTATGCTGTTCTGCAAAAACAAAGTAATAATAACCGTTACTAAGAATGTTTCATCAACGATACAGCCACTTATAGGTTGCAATAAATCTAGTGTCTTTGGAAATCTTTAAAAAAATATTGGCGCTCTTTAGTAGCCCTATGTTTAGCAGTAGAAAGCAATAGGCTGATGATATGACACGATAATGGGACTGAAGCTAAAAATATTTATACTGTGTACTTATAACACACACTGTGACTGTGTACATAAAGCGATATTTAACTGTTTAGAAACATTAAATATACAATTAATGGTAATCTCTGAAATTACTAGTCCGATTTGAAACTTTATTTTAGTGTTGGATATCCCATTTAACAAGGAAAGCTATAAGCTATGCAACTTAATGCAACATATCGTATGGTCGTAGGCCCCGTCTATGCCCTCGGGCTAGTCTGGGACCAAGAGCAAGCCCATATGTAATAAAAAAAAACGTTACGCTTTGGCCCACGAAAGCGGAGCAGTAACAAAAAAACGCGTATACTAGTAATTAACCTTTCGACGACCAAACGACAGCCGGCTGTCGCGCTGCTATTGTCTTTCTATTGTGTCTTGAATCACGTGTGGTACTGAATTTAATAAGGCAATTTGACTGTATCTATACAGGTGCTAATGGAAACCAATTACATAGTGCGGTAACAGAATATATACATACATGGCGTGTTTGTAATGATATTCGTGGACACCGTCGACGCACATATCAACATTATTTACAACAAACATAGACATAGCTAATGTAACCATGAACGCCCATTATGTTATTATTTAGTACTAGCTGTGCCAGCGGCTGTTACCTAGAAAATAAGTATTAAATATGTACAATGTCATTACCAGTCCTCTGGCGGTTCTCTGCCTTTTTTATAATAATCGGCTGGTGTATTAATTAGTAGGAACTACAAGTTAAAAAATAACTGTAAACGTAATTGATATAAGTATTCAAAAATCTGTGTTTGAATATTCAAAGATTGAACATGAAATAATTTAAGGACCATGTTTTGCTCTTAAAAAACATGGTTCTTAAAAGTTTTCGAGCTCTAAATGAACCTTGGTCTAATATTCGGAATCCTAGCAATTGTTTTCTCTATATTTATGGAGTTTGTCTGTCTCTCATTTTATTTCCGGACTTGAAGATTGCACTGGTACCTACCCTTTTAGCAATTATTTTTATGTGTTTAAAATTCTTAAATAAATTGTGTTTTTATATATTTAAACTTCTTTTTTTAAGGTACTGAGGCAGATTTAATATCTTACAAGTCAACCCAGGGCGGTGGAGAGAAAACATGGCAAGTGCATTATTAAAAAAAAATGTATTAAAAATATGCACCCTTACAGATAGTTAAAAATTAAATAGACCCATAAACACAAACCACCAAGACTATAAATAAATTAAATAATAATATACCTTAATTTAAAAAGTAATATTTAGAAAGATAACACTCCTACTCATACATTACTTGTGTTAAAACATAAATCCACAATGCCTGCTTTAATACAAAACGGCAAGAGGCAGTTTGATATCGAGAGAATCACACACAAATCAACTAATCTAAAGTACAACGCATAAATCGGTCGATCTAACATAACAATAGTAATATTTTAAATTAAATGCCATTACATGACAGTACAACTTCTACGTAGGTGGAAGTAGTGACGGTATTACGTAAAGGTCCCCGACATTCAATTGACGTGATTGGTGCAGCAAGCAGCCGCACTCAATTGATCGGCAGGATGCACCGATGCAGATTCATTTTCACACCTTTTAACAAACTACAATCGGGTTGATTGTTTGTTTATGTCGTGGAGAGTATTTTTGTTTAGTGCGGAATTTAAATAAATAGTGTATTATTAAAATATATACAATAGGTTTATTAACTTATAATGACTATTACTTAAGATTTAAGTATTTTTGTAATCGGTCCATAACTTGCATGCTGACGGATCGCCTGCAGGATGATGCAGACTTAGAGAGGGAAAGAAGGGCGTTGGCAGTCCGCTGCAATATGTTGGCCCGCAGATTCGCACGATGTACTACAGACGTAAACTGTTACTTTTCAGAGCCTTCTGTCAGTCATTCTACACGTGCAGTCTGTGGATCAACTTTACGCGGCGGGCTTACAATGCCCTGCGTGTACAGTACAATGACGCTCTGAGGGCAGTGTTGAAGAAGCCCAGGTATTGCAGTGCCTCCGAAATGTTTGCGGGAGCTTCTATTGATGATTTTTTCTGTATCATTAGGAAAAGAACCGCATCGATGATGAGCAGGGTCCGTAGCAGCACCAACACTGTCCTCAGAACGTTAGCGTGCAAAATAAACGGTCCGTTTACTGTTTACTGGGCGAGTGTTCACTTGCTCAGAAATAGGAAATAGCCCGTATATACTGATTTTGTTCTTTTTTTCTTCTTACTAACAAATTACTAACACCCTGTTATTTGTATTTTATGTGTACTACTAACAACCCTACTAACGTTTTATGTTTTATTTTTATTTAATTTTTTTGTAAAAATGTATGGACCTATGTCTGAAATAAAGATATATTATTATTATTATAACTAAAAACCATTTCAGCATAATATATCTTTTTATAATCTATACTCATACAATAAAGCTGAATAGTTTCTTTGTTTATTTAAACACGCATAATAGCCCAGTCAAATTAGGGTTTCACCTCGGAATAAAAGATAATAAGCTGAAAATTGGTATGAGCCTTTGTCTCGTCGTTCTAAATGTTGTCTCAAAAGTCACAATTGTTATCGTGTCCGCGTCTTGAGATATTGGAGGTCAAAGGTCACAAAAAACAGTTTTTCGCAAATATCTCGTTTTCTATTGCTTAATGAGATTTGCACCTTTTACAAAAAATGTGGAATATAAAATTCTCCACAACTTGTGCCTTAACTTTTATTTCATACGATCTACCGTTTTTGCGGTAGACCGCGAAGAGTGCGCCGCGTACAGTCATGTATAGCCCAATGCAAGGACAAGCGTGAGTTACGGTTATCAGTACGTTGAATTAAGTTAGTAACTAACTTAATTCAACGTACGAGGATGATGACAATGAATTGAACATTTTCCAGCGACAACAAGAAGACAACGAAGAAGATGAAGATAACTAGCTTCAATTTACAATTATATTGTAAGTAATTAAAATCAACAAAAACTCTTTTAATATTTGAACACACATTTCAATATATTATGTATATTTAATCCATACTAATATTATAAATGGGAAAGTGTGTCTGTCTGTCTGTCTTTCTTTCACGGCAAAACGGAGCAAAGAATTGACGTGATTTTTTAAGTGGAGATAGTTGAAGGGATGGAGAGTAACATAGGGTACTTTTTGTCTCCTTCTAACGCGAGCGAAGCCGCGGACGAAAGCTAGTGATAAATAAATATATGTATAAAGTATGTTCCCTTACTGTCGTGTACTTTAAAATTAAGAATTGTTTAAAAAAAATATTTTTTTCAGTAAATAACTAACTTAATTCAACGTACCGATAACTTTGCATTAGGCCATACATGACTGTACGTGGCGCACTCTTCGCGGTCTACCGCAAAAACGGTTGATCGTATGAAAAAAAAGTTAAGGTACAAGTTGTGGAGAATTTTATACTCCACATTTTTTGTAAAAAGTGCAAATCCCATTAAGCAATAGAAAACGAGATATTTGCGAAAAACCGATTTTTGTGACCTTTGACCTCCAATATCTCAAGACGCGGACACGATAACATTTGTGACTTTTGAGACAACATTTAGAACGACAAGACAAAGGTTTATACCAATTTTCAGCTTATTATCTTTCATTCCGAGGTTTACCCCATTTTTTGCCTAATTTGACTGGGCTATAACTCTAGGATCAACAGAGACAGGACAAATAGCTATCGGATGTATGAACTATGAACTCTGCGGGTACTTTGCCCTATGGTAATGTAATACGTATCATATCACTTTATTAGATAAAATAAAAAAAAGCAAACCAAATCTTACTATTGCATATTTGATAGAACTATACATCGCCGTCCCCGGAGAATAAAATGATAACTGCAAAAATGTAACTTTTCAGGAAAAATAAAAAACATGTTTTCGTCGATTGCTCTTTAAATACTTAACTTAGACAGATGATTGTATGCTTATAGAAAAGGTTATTTTTCGTTTGTTCTAAATGTTTTAGTGAAATACGCCTAAGTATTAAAATACAGATATTATTTAATAAATAAGAAGTTAGTCAAAATCAATCATAGTCTAAGTTGTTTAATGTCGTTTATCATTTTATTCTTCGTAAAGCCTGACCAGAACCAAATATTGCATTCGTCGCTTAACATTTTATTCTACGAGTTTTTAAGGAGAAAGTGATACTGATAATACTTTAATATCATCTTATTCTTGTAAATATTATAAAAAAAAGTATATGATATGAACTTTAAATTTGATTTTCTAATAATAATAGAATGTTGTATGACATTATAATCAACGTTAGTTTTATTCAAAATAATAGTAATAAACAATAGTATTTTTCTTAATTTACTCTTATTAGTCTTTTATTAGTTTCAATTAGCCATATAATACATGTTATGTGAATTATGAATATAACACTAATTAAACATAATCTATAACACAAGTTGTTATCAATAAAACAGCCTCATAACATTGAGTTATAATGTACTACGTACTAGAGGAGTCACCTCAACTAAATTTTTTGTAACACGAGTTAGAGTGCATGCACCCTAACTCACTTAGTCTATGTCGAGCGCTTGCAGCAGCTAGACGATTTCGAGGGCAAAGTTTTGTTCAAAAAATATGCCTTCGTGTGCATTGAGATACTGTTCAAACAGCTTGAGAAATATAAATAAAATTCAAGAAGTGATTTTTTACCAGTAAGTTCAAAATATTATCTTTAAAACATGCCTAATTTTATTATTTATAATTATTATTGGAAAGTATGACGAGTCACCTCGACGGCGGCCATGTTGATGTTAATATCAAAGAGTAAAATATTTGTTGCATGCGCAGAATGGACACTATCGTCGGGTAACGTTAAACAATCACGAACAAGAAAATGTTATTAATAATCATGAAAAAAAAAGGTAATAAGTAATATTAATATTTTTTATTTATTAAATATATTTTTTTTAAGGTTTCGTCGGCCGTGTCCTAGTACTAGAGAATTATGGATTAAATTCATTCAGAAGAATCACAGCAAAGTCACGTGATTGTCAATAGAATATTCACGAATATGTTCCGTTCATTTCAAGGAAAACGAGAAATACACCACAAAGTCAAGAAGAATACTTATATTATTTCATGGGAATTAAATTTTTTACAGTTTAAATTCGTTTTATTTATATAATATCGTACAAGATATTGTGAGGCAACTGAAAATATTATGTATCTTCTAAATTCACGACTTCCCGACTAATTTTGCCTCTGCTAAGTTCCACGTATACACTGACCGACACTTTGATACTCTATTTCACACAATCGACACTACACTTCCTCACTACCCTTTCAATCATTTTTTTTTTATTTTGTTATATTATTATTATTTTCCACATAATTTTATGTTATACATTTCTTATTTTAAATATAACTATTTCTATAACGATTCCCATAATGCACATAATATTCAAGAAGCCTATAGAAGTCAACTTCAAAAATATGTCGCATCTGCGCGCATTGGTGTTATCTATGGCACCCGCTTGCACTGCGCATGCTCCGCTGTCACCAAATTACGCGCCATATTTTGTTTGAAATAGCTCCTCTAGTACGAAGTACATTATAACTCAATGCCTCATAATTACATTTATCATATAAAATCAGTTTTTTATAACGAACTAGCTTTTGTCTGCGACTTCATCCGCGTTCCCAGAGGATTTCCGGGATGAAAAGTATCCTACGTCCTTTCTCTGGTCCCAGACTATATCTGTACCAAATTTCATTCAAATCGGTTTAGTGGTTTAGTCGTGAAGAAGAGACAGATAGACAGACAGACCGAAAGACAGACAGAGTTACTTTAGCATTTATATTAAGGTTAATGATTAATCATTATTATATTCCTCATTGTCGCCATTGTCACAAAAACAGCTACTGCTATAAGTCAAGGATTCATACTCCAGTTTCCTGTCTAATGGAAGTCTAGTCGTCTGGCCCTGCTCAGGAAGGTGCTCATTATTCCTTTCTTTGTCACACTTTTATAAGTCAACATTAAACAGTCTATTTGACCAGTGTCTGTAGTCGTCGATGTACTTTTAGTCGATTTTGAGGTACAACGACGTGCTTCAATGTACTACTACTACACAACGCGACCTTCATAGAATTTTTAGATTACTTATACCGCAGACTAAAGTCTGGGAGCAACTCTTATCCGAATGGCAAAGTAGGTGGGATAATTCCCTGAAGGCCGACACCTTTATCTGTTCTTTACATCCGTTCGTGAGCGGCTGGCTAAGTCATGGCTGGAGGTTGATCACTGTTGCTCAATTTCTCACAGGCCATGGCAATTTTAAGAGCAAATTATATTCTTTTAAACTATGTAGTTATGCTTCGTCGTTGTGTCAATGTTCTACATCGAACTGTGAATTCGAACAATCTGCACATCACATCTTATGGACGTGTATTCTTTGGCAGAGTGTGCGCAATATTATGTTGGAAAGTATACAGGTTACATCCCATGTTGTCTATTATGGGGACCTTGTGGAAACTTGAACCAATTTCTGTGCGTTCGAGTGCTGTTGCCATACCTATTTTACTGGAAACAATCGTAACAGCTCACATTTTAGCACCCAGTAAATTTAACAAATTTTATTTCGTAGTGCTAGGCGTGGGCTTCTCCTAGTCGTAACCGCCCCTTTGTGTCTATTGGCGTAGTTCTGTTCTTGTTTCCTGCTTGTTATGGAGGGTAGAGGAAAACATATTTTTCTTACTCCTCCGCTGTTCTTTTCTGATTAATTTCGTTGCGGGATCCAAGACAGTTGAATCGTTTTTCCGGGGTTCGTGGAGCTTCATTGCTTCGGCGCTTTTCTGGCGGACCCTACACTGTTGATTCTGGCTTTCTGGAGTTGCAGTGGTTGGGAAAAGTGTGGCGGGATCGTCTCAAAAAACAGGGGTGGTATGGTGGCACAAGTCAGTGTAAGTTTCTTCTTCACGCCTAAACCACTGAACCGATTTGAATGAAATTTGGTGTAGGTATAGTCTAAGACTCGAGAAAGGACATAAGACAGTTTTCATCTCGGAAATCCCCCAGAAATGGGAACTAAAATTACACACGGACGGAGTCGCGGGCAAAAGCTAGTACCTAAATTTATATATTTAAGTATGTTTTTCAGTTGTTTGGTAACCATAGTGTAAGCTATGCTTAGTTTGGGATCAGATGACCGTGTGTAAGTTGTCCAGGGATATTTAGTCTAATTTAATACTGTATGTATTAAATTAGACTTTAATTAAACAAGTAATTGTTCATTTCACATTGCTGCCTGATAAAATAGATCTTACATACCATATAAAAAAATCTTCGTCCTGTCATATTAATTATTACTATAATACTATCATACTAATAATGTGTAAGTTTATATGAGAATGGTAAAATATAATACCTATATGTATGATTGTGGTTATTACACGCCTGTGTTTATGCTAAGTTATCTCTATCAGAAAATTTCTCGGAGATACTTAGTATAACTACAAAAAATAATGTAATTTGTCTTTCAATCACTTAGCATTGGTTTCAAATAAGCAATAGATAAGTCCCTAGGTCATCTTTCATTTAAGATATCTACCATAATGGTCTGATTACCAAAAAAAAGATTTTCTCTACAAAACTTTACCCGCGTTTTTCATTCATTTTCACACAGTCATTTTACTAATACATCTTATACGAAGCGACTGGATGGTTTTGAACGAGAATAAAATGATAACTGCTTTTATCATTATCTAGTCAAATATTTTTTCACGGGAACATAATTGTATGACTATTTGTCATAACAAGAAGTGGGAATACATTTTGATAACATTATATTAACACTTTATTCACGTAATTTAAGACCTGTTATAAATATTGGAATACTATTGTAATATTTTGTAACTTCGTCAATAACTGTACAAAAATTACGAAAAAAATTGAGCAGATGTATTAGCACCCACAGATCCCAAAAATGGCATAACACTAAAACTAAGATAATGGCAGTTATCATTTTATTCTCCGGGGGCGGCGACATGTCTTTACAGTTATGATCGGTGCACACGACAACGGTTTATCGCTACTATTTTCGACTGCGTATTTTGTTTTTGCAGTTTTATCAAACGTGTACGAAAATCGATGCTGATATCGTGTACGTGTGGACGCTCTGCGACAAACTGCGCAGTCAGATCGTAACGATAAATCGTTGTCGTGTGTACCAACCATACGACATTCTACAGTCTCCTTGACAATAAATCAAGTATGTGGCAGGCTTAAAACCAACTTATTAGCGATAATAGCCAACCATCGCTGACTGCTCAATTGAGAGGTCAAATTCAAATTAAGCATACCTCGATGAACGATCGCTTCGAAACTACTTTCAGTATTAGTTTAACGGAAATTGAAGTTTTAAATACATTCTTAATTGGATCTATTTTGGGAAATTGACATATTACTTGAGGCATTAACTACAGTTGGTGTATACACGTGCTCCTGAACAATAGAGAAATTAAGGTTTTAAGGCACCTTGGCTTCTAAACTCTGGAACCACATAGCTGAACACCAGTATTTGACATGAAGTGACTGCCCATTAGACCCCCATAACCCAGTTACTGAGAAGCATGGTACTTCTTGGTTAGTAAATTTCATTGTCAGATTATCTGACTTTTATCTATCTATAATAACTAGATACTATATCATATAATCAATAACTACTAAGAGCAGGGACCAATTTTACGTGCTTTCCAAAGCTCGATACAGTGATTATGTAATTCCATTTTTTTAAGCTCTGTATTGTGCCAGATAAGTCTCTCATTTTTAACACATATATTCTGAGATATTATTATGTGTGTGTTATGTTAAAATCCCAAAGAAGAAACCATTCGGACCAGTGCACAGTAACATTTTGACCGCGCATATATCTCGTTTACAAACATTTTTGCTTACATTGCTCTCTGTCTTGCATGCATACGTTTGCTCCTCTACTCATATTAATTCTCAAACTGACGTGAATTGCGGGTCCACACGTACAACCATAATTCTATCTTTATTAGTCTGAGATAATATGGGATATCCATATTTTTTCCTAGCTCCTATCAAAGAGATGAGAGATCTAATAATATTTACGTTGTCTTTGTACGTTAAGTAATATTATTAAAATTAATACCGTCCCGCGACACCATATCAAACTACTGTGAGGTAATAAATATAACAAAACCCTATGAGTTGAATGGCACTTTGAATGGCCATTCTTTAGACAAAATGGCATATCTCTGGTGCGGGTAATTCTTTCTATTTTGTGCTTGTTCTTGATTAATTAATCCTTACACATATTTTATTCTCTCTGCTTTTGTCTCCTCTGCAGCAAATTGTCATTAAGGCTAGTTAAGTGTTGTCACTTGTTTTATCTTATGATCCTTCCATCATCATCATCAGCAAGCATCAGTTCACTGAAGTCGCGTTATTAAGCCGATCTTTGAATTTAGCTTCCAGTTTCTTTACTTAGTTAGCTTAGCTAGTTTTTTCTACCCTTAATGAAGACAAAAACATGGGACACAACTCCGAAAAACTAACTGAAATAATATAGCTCAGATTTACATTTAGATTTGTTGTTGGGTCCATCTATGTCAGATTATCCTGCCAATAAACGAAGACAGGTCCCTTGTCAAGTCCCTTTTCGTTGTGCGAACTACAGAAATAGCGCACACCCCAAATGTCAAAACTTCACAGCCAATCAGCAAAAAGCACTTTGGATAGCAAACGTAAGACTTATTCATAATCTTTGACTGATGATACATACAATATTCATGAAGGTAAACGTTCAGCGAGGGGTTATAAGCCAGGAATGGAAGAATGGATTCTTTTCAGTTCTCTTAAACATCCCTTTTTCTGACTGTTTCGTTCTAAATATATTTGTTTTACGCCTTGATTTTGTGAGACGGTGAAAAGGGCTGTGTGCTTTCAAGTAGAGATACTTGTATGGTAATGTTTTTTTTTAGGATTCAGTACCTTTCTTTACAAATATTTTTGTCGAAGTCTTTATAATCGTATGATTTAGCTACGGAGATAATTTTTGTGCTTGAATTTAGTAAATGATTTAATGGTTCTGCATACCAAATCTAAAATATAGCTAGGTGTGCAAACGTAAAAGGTAAAGTCAGATGCACCGCTCAACCTTTTGCTATATTCACCACTGAATCCGCGTGGAATCCACACCTCGTCGACATATTCGCACACAATTGTAGCACATCCATCTATATCTGTTACTTAGAGTTTTAAAAAACTCTGAGTCACGAAGTGCCAAAACAGAATTCAGTGGCACCAAAAACAAAGCAATGCAATCCTTACTATGTTCGTATCGTACAGCATCGCAAAATAATCTTGTCACCCCTGAAGCAACGTTACATCAGATCAGTGTCGCGGGGAGATGCTGCAGTAGCTGGCCTGATTAGATCAGATACGGAACGAGCAGTTCCGTGACAGCCCCTGTACGTGATAAAAGAGCTTATTGGATGATGGAAGAGCTGTAAAGCTGATAAATGTAAGATTTTGTAAAAGGGATGTAAGGTGCATGTGTTTAGTCGTATACAAATGAAGGTGATAGTATTTTTTTTTGTTTAAAACAGAAATCATACGAAATTATTGTTTTTGGTACATACTCGTAGTTTGGAAAATATTAGGAAATATCTTGCCTTGTTCTATAAGTACAAAGAGTTGAAACTACTGAAGTCAGAAACATGAAATTGGTACTAAGAAACGGTTCTTGAAAATTCAATCCGTAATGAGGTCAATTTTTTTTGTTAGCCTGTTCTATCCCACTCCTGGGCAAAGGCCTCCCGCCAGTCCTTCCATCGTTCGCGATCTTTCGCTTCTTCGGTCCAATTGGGCATAAATCCGTCCAGTTCGTCCCACCATCTCCTTCATGGTCTGCCGCGACCGTCTTACCGTCTCAGGGCTCCAGCTCTGTGCTACTTGAGCCCACAGTTTGTCCGGCATGCGGCAGACATGTCCTGCCCAGTCCCACTTCAGTTGAGCAGCCTTTTGAGCAACGTCGGCAATGAGCAATGGGGTCAAATAGGGGTAGAAAATTGGTTACAAAATGGGATAGTTATCTAACAGGCGCTAATTAACAATGTTTAGATATAAAGACATATCAAGATTGTTTATATTTAGATAGTTAATTACCTAAACGATAGGGTATAGTTATGTAACTACCACCGGCCCATTGCGTTTAATATTTTCTACATATTTAACCTCGCAGTCGTGACTAACTCTGAGATCCATTGTTGGCTCTTGATGTTTTAAACAATTAATTTTACAAATGCAACTAAACGAACTGAATAAAACTTCCTGTTCAAACAACTGTAAAAGTTACTTTTAAAATCATATTCTGCAAAGACTTTCTTTTCAAAACCTTTCTTTGTGAGTAGAAATAAAAATAACTTTTTACAAAATATTATCGTGTTTCATTCGTATACATTTTCCGAACACTTTGCGCCGCTCACGTACGTAGACGAACTTTTCAAGTTTCCAAGTCTTTTCGCCTATTTTAGTGCCTACTGAGGAGTACATTTAGTTTTGAAATTTTGAGTATGAACCGAGTTTATTTTAGGAATTTTGACTGCTAATATTGTAGTCTATTTCCTTTGCCGTATTTTAACAATGATAAATAAACATACTGGCCTATATATGGCGCACTACAGGGCAAAAGACTCTTTACATAAGAAATAATAAGTATATCTTCTAGTATTGTGCCATTACTCACTAAATTGTGTACAATTATTTATTAACCTGTATTGTAGTGTATTTTTTCTTTTCAACAAATACATTTTTATTGTTACATTTATTAATTATTATAGCTACCAGAATCCAAATGATATAAAAATGAGAATTACATTTTATTTTATACTTACTAGCTGTCGACTACCTACGGTTTCATCCGCATTATGTTATTCCATTATGGTCTTATTACTGCTTCACTCCTGTGGGGCATAGCGTGATGTTATATAGCATAATTATGTTACTTGCTGATGACATAGATTTATATTGAAAAGGTTTTTTTAATTCGGTTCAGATGTTTTAAAGTTTTATCCATTACAAACACACAAATCTCTCTTCTTTAAGTATAGACCATAATCCAAAAGATACAAAAGGAGGAATTAGGTTTATTTAATATATTTCGTTCTCTATCAACAGTTTCTTCTCATAATATTAAGCAAAATAACAAAAATAACACTTTACAAAAACCTACCTAACGAAACATAAAGTAATTTTCGCCAAAATAAGCACTCCCTAGCGTAATTTTCACATTGCTGACTGTGCAAATGACACTCATTTAAATATTGCCTGTCGAGTTTTTTTGTTTATGTTTTTCTCACAATGCGGTGTCATTAAACTGTAATTGTCTCAGTAACTTGGTAGTAGGTTGAACATATGGTTATGCGTTGTTAAATCTAGTAATTGTATGTAATGGGCTTTGAAAGGAGCTGGGCTTTTGTGGTGTATGCAAGGTTTTCCACGACATAGTATCCTTGTGTGAACATTATGGAGGCTAATGCTAATACTTCTCACGTTGACGGCACATACAATAAGTAGACACATGATTACACTCGTGTAAATAAATGAATGCGTTTCGAACTAATTTTTTTTAAACTTTTTTTGACATTTATAGCTAAACTTAGTTTTATTCCCATTGCAGGTTTTCTTGAATGAAAGTAATTCATTATTATTGATAATCTATTTATTAATATGATAAAATCAAAAAAGTATGAATATGAACAAAAAAAAACATTAAACCTTCGAACACACGTGATTTGAGACACAATAGAAAGATAATAGCAGCGCGACAGCTGGCTATCGCTTGGTCAATGAAAGGTTGAAAAAAAAAGTGAGCCGTCACGGGACGCCTGGCAGATGCGAAACATCGACATCCACACATCGAAACCACGGAAACGATACACATCACCGAAATTTTGAAAAATGTTAGCCGCCATCTTGGATTCTGAAATGGACCTCATTTTCGGCATCAGTTTCCCCGAAAACCACGGAAACGATACCCATGACCGAAATTTTGAAAAATGTTAGCCGCCATCTTGGATTCTGAAATGGACCTCATTTTCGGCATCAGTGCCCCCGAAAACCACAAAACGTGAAGCCAAGGCGCATATCAAAAAAAGTAATATGATTAAAAGAAACAAAACAAAAGCGTAGCGAGCGTCGCCACGGCATGCATCGCCACGCCAGAAATTGGTTTTACGTGCGGCTATAGATGTTTCACATCAAAAACTTTTTCTTGGGAAAAGTGAGATCATGAAATAATAGCTACAGAACATGGTGTCAAGTATTGCTTACTAATTACCAGTCAATCAATTAAATATTGATAAACGTACTTATATCGCAAACTCTATATGTTACTAACGTTATACACAAAATGTCGGCCATTGGCATTTTACCCCACCCAAATACGTCACGATATTCAGACAGCTATAAACCAGAATCCCTCGTAATAATTTAACGTCCAAACAAACTTTATCAATCGCTACAACAGTCGTACAATTTGTAATCATATTAAAATTATTCGTTAACGAAGGGTCCTAAACTTAAATGTCAGGAGTTACAGCGATAATAATTGTTAGAAATAATTCGTTCCGTTTTGTTCAAAAGTTTCAACAGTCGGCGAAATAAATTAAAAACTGGTCTTTACTTGGCAGGGCTGTTTGTGATGTTAAGTTTGTTAGCGTTACCTGTAGACATTAATTTATAAGCATTTTCTTCCGTATTAAGACATTTACAATATCATACCGTGCCTTTTTCAAACTATGTATGACAGAGTCGGTTCTTTTTGTGACCTCATGTGGCTGAAAAATCAAATAAATAAATTCTGCATTATGTAGCTATCATTTATAAATAGGTCAAAAATTGTTAACGATCAATTCATATTTATGTAAACAAAGATCACCGTGTAAATATTAGTACAATGTGCTATGTTTTACTGTTTTTTTTTATAATAACATATATAATGAACGTTGATGACAACAATTTCTACTCATGGCAAAAATATATTAAAATGTGTGAGTAACATGATCGTTAAAAAAAGTTATTTTATTTTAAACGATCGCCTGCCAGTTATTGATACGCCACGTAAGATCACCATCCCCCCTAGACAAGTGGCATTGTAGAATAGATAGCGAAAACGAATAGATTGTCAAATGTATGGAGATGTCAAATTGTTTAGCGAAAGCTTATGTCAATTCCATACATTTGATAATCTATTCGTTTTCGCTATCTATTCTACAATGCCACTTTTCTAGGCCCTCATATCACCATTTTTATGCATATTTAAACACGGCTAACCACAGAAAAACATACCGGGATTGTTATAATTAAAGCCCTTATCTCTACGTGCTTAAAATAATACATCTTAAATGATACACCACTCGATTTGCATTCCACTGGAGATCAGAAGCTTTTGTGTTGAAAACAAAGAAGAACCGAACAGAAAGTCATTAACAACTCATCTAATTATGACTGTAATTAAAATTAAAGCTTCTGGATGCAACGCTTACTAAAAGCCCCATTCTTACTCGTAGAATGAATGCGCGTTTGGATATTTGTGAGATTGAATATTAGTGACTTTGTCAGTTTGGATGTTGTCGAGTTTGGATAGTAATTGTGGAGCCTCTGTCCACAATGATGTGATAGATGGTCTTGGCTTACAAGATATTCGTTATGGATATACGATGGATGAAACGACACGAGTTATGTGAACATTGCATTACACGCAATTGGAATAGTATTTATTTACAACAAAAATTAAATCCAAATTCCAGCAATATATGTACTTACTTTAATTATATCATTTCAATAGAATTGAATATGGTTTTGATTAAAACATTTTTACTCAATGTAACTTATCCGGTGTTCTGTAATATGCGTATATGCTGTAGCTTCTTAAATGACTGTGAAAATCATTTATTTATTTGTTTTATTATATATTATAGACAACACCAATCAAACAACAACAACATTATAACAACAATCCACAACAACTAACAACAAAATAATTTTATTATATTTTACTCGATCCCACAGTTAAACCGATAACACGGTTTTGCGGGGCAAAGATTTATAGTAATTGTGAACTTACTGTATGTATAAATTAATAAATAATAAATATAACTGGACTAGTGACAATCTACGTATCTTCCGGCACATTCCCTGGACAATACACCCGCCATATTGCCACGAGAAAACTGGGCTACAACGTATTTCTTTACCGATTGGACCAAGTGATAAATAGTGTACATGTTACGAAAACATATTGGTCGACCCACACCGACCTCAAAGTCCCGCAAAGTTAGCTAAACAACATTTAATAGATTGTTAACTAAGATCCTAATGGAATAAAGTCCCGAATCGAACTTACAACCTAACCACGCAAAA
Source organism: Athetis lepigone (assembly GCA_033675125.1). Lineage (NCBI taxonomy): Eukaryota > Metazoa > Arthropoda > Insecta > Lepidoptera > Noctuidae > Athetis > Athetis lepigone. Next base: position 16,803,087 of record CM066218.1, read on the forward strand.
GAAAACTTAAGCACACTGAAAATAGAGTTCAGTATCTAATGCTTGTGATTTGGAGCTGCCTCGCGTTCGAGTGGTAGCCGAAAAAAATCTATTGAACACTAAAATTACCTTCCGCGATTGCGGGAAATTCAAACTTGACCTACTTTGACTGAACTTTTACCTTTTATAACTCAAGTTGTACTACAGTCATTAAAATAGGTTTAGTACAGGAACATTTCCAAAATATATTTATGGTAATGGTGTATTTGCGTGACAAGTATTGAACTGGGTACCCGTGCAGAGTAATAGAAGGATTGAAATTGTCTACATACCGTGTTGGGTATTAATATTACTTTTAGGGTTCTGTGTTTAAATGGGATTTTGAACCTTCAAATACGCTTGATTCGAGACACAATATGAAGACAGCAGCGCGAAAGCAAGTTGACGCTTGGTCGTTAAAATGTTAATATTGATCCTCAGTGATCCATTCTAATATAATGTCCGCACGTCTATCAGCGGGCTTCATTTCGTAAACTAATTGTTTTTAACATCTTTTGACAACTCACAACTGATGTAAATACTTATATAATTTATGAATACATACACATTATAGATTCTTTACACCCAGGTACAGAACAAACAATCATGCTCATAAAAGTTGGTTCTTCTGAGAATTGTACCCACGATCTCCGGCTTAGCAGTCAGTCACTAACCACTAGACCAACAGGCACATCATAATAAACTAGTAAAGAGTTAATATTTTTATTAAATATAAATATTTCCCTTGCCGCTACTACAAATAATTAAATGTAATGAAGTAAGTACTAAAATTTAATTTAGCTGTACAAGCAATTTGATTCGTCGGTGTTTTTATCTCGATCGTAATCGCAATACGGAACCTCTTGTGTGTAAATTCTAATCTCACGTGTACAGTTATTGTGTAATTTAACTCCAATTCATTTAATGGTATAGCTACTGTGCTAACCGTGAACCAAAAAGCTTAACAAAATACAGTTTAATAGAAAATAATTCCTCGCTAATTAAGTTAATTGACAATATAATCAAATAAGTTATGAACCCTGCCAATCAATGGATTGATCCGATGTTATTAAGCTTTTAATTATCGCCTTTTCATTATTAAATCGTAAACATAGTTCCATTAACATTACTGTTTAAATTTATTCAATATTAATTGAACTGTTTTCAGCAGTTCAAAGGAATATAAATGCAAACAAAAGCCGGGTTACTGAAATGAATATAAGCCTGGGTACAGGTTTGGAACATTGAATGAAATGTGTTCATATTTGATTCATATATTGTACCGTAATTTGTTATATTAATTTGTATCCTGATAAAGCATAAAACGCAGAAGAAAAACGCAGTTTCTTATATCCCGGACACCATTTAATTTATTGGTTGTTACAGCAGTAATAGAAATATACATTTTATGAAAATAACTTTTTATCTTATTACGGTTCGCTGACAGACTCACGGATGGACGAACGGATAGGCACGGAGGTTCAGTAATAAGGTACTGTTGGCATCTTAGGGATGGAACCGTAAATAAAATGAATATCAGTAAAGCATTTAACAAGGAGTTAAGATTACTTTCAAGGCATGCAATGCCTCAAAAGTAAATAAAACCCACCATTTATTAAATTCAATTATTTTCAATGGTGCTAGCGACTCGCTCCACATTCGGATAGTGTTACAAAGGCTTTTCTCTACAATATGCATTAACCTTCCAAGTATCCTCATCAATCACTTTGTCTATTAGGGAAAACCGCATGAAAAGTCGTTCAGTAATTGTTTAGTTTATCGAGAACAGATAGACAAGCAGACGCCACAGAGATCGATCGAACTATTTACCCTTGTAGATTTGATACGCCAGATACAGGGTAGCAACTTTCAACGGGGTCCGACGCCTGCCGGGGTTGCGGGTTGTTCAAAAAAGATACCGCGGCCCCAAGCACAAAGAAAAGTATCAAAATTTATCATCCAAAAAAAATACCATATTTGTGCAGCTGCAAAGATTAAGGTAGTTACTGCCCCACGAAAAGTTTCCACCCAGTATACATCATAGGAAAACGAAACGTTGAAGTACAAACGACTTATTTTTCTTTCCAAGTTTCAACATTTTTCCTTCACACAGTGAGATCACAAGAAAAATCCATCTTATTCTTTCTCCCTAATAAAAATCTCGTACAGCATTGAGGTATACAAACCCATCACAACGTGTCTCCGTACCTATTTAGTGGGGATCAATTGGGCTTCGCTAGAAACCCGAGGATTAGGGCGAAAAGAGAGGAAGCTACGGACAAAGCCGAAGTAATCACTTGTGTTAACTTGTACATCGCTGGCTGATGTAATGGGTTGGGATTTTTTGATTTTTGTGAGAGACAATGGAACTTAAATTTTGGTTAGTCTTGGCAAGTAAGTGCTCCCGCGGAGGGTGAATTTCATTAAAATTTTATATTGAGTATACTTTATATTTTAATCTCAGGTTATAATGTATACTACGTATAATACTTGGTGTGGTGAAAGGTTTTGAAAAGTTGAAAAAAGATAGAAGTTTGATCTCATTTTTGCATCCATCTGTTACTCTACGAAGGCGAGCTAAAGTTTGCTAAATCCATCATTTAGGAATATGTACAGAGAAGGAATCCAGACAGCTATTTAATTAATTACGATCCAACGGTCACTATTAATTTAAACGTGCCATTCTTTCTGTCCTGTTTTAAATATTTAATCGTATTCAATAAATCGTTTTTCTGTCTATTTGAGCGACGGTTGTTTAATTAAGCGCATGACTGATTTCGTAATCATATCGAGGCCTACGTAAAGGTCGGGAAACATCGGGATGAAGGGAATGTAATATAATTGTGCCGCGTAATTGGCTATTACACAACTGTTCTAAATTCGAAAAAACCAATTACGAAATAGTTGAACGTCACAAAAAAGTTCTGCATAACTGACCGAACTAACTCTATAGAGTTATTTGAATTTCGATCACTCAATTTCGAAATACGAAGGCAACAATGGAATTTAAAGTAGATTTTTACTACTATCGACTATTGTGTGCTGCCAGTATTAAATCTCTAAGTAAGTAACAAAAAAGAGTTCAATTTTCAAAATCCGTCCAGCAAACATGACCTCGCGATCTTTATAGCCGATTCCAGTGAAATGATCCAATTTAATCGCCAAGTTGGGTAGAGTGAGCTATTCTGCAGCGATTCCAGCGCTACGTGGCTTTATACGTTAGCTGGAAAAAACGGTGCACGATGTAAATCTTGCAAACAATTTTCGTTGCCTTGAAAGTTGTAGGTCAGGGTGACACGTGAACACCGGGCTAATTCTTTTTTTGCTCCAGTTCTCGCATAATGTGCAACCTTTTTAGAATCTTTTTTTTTTTGTAAATTATAGCTCGGCTTTTTCTGTTTGTATTGTTGAAGATAAAGTTAGATTACGTTACGTTTCCTGGGAATTGTGAAGTGATATTTTGTTGTGGCTGAAAGCTGGTAGATACTCAATACATAGAAGCTTGTAAACGGTCATTGTACTCAGAGATCAACCGCGTTGAACTCACAAAAATCATAATACTTTTATGGTTGCATTACTCGACAAATTGCTTCGTACATTTTACTGAGTTACGTAAACTATATTGTTGTAATATAAACTATACGTACGACTTTGGTCGTTCTATCATCGACATCTACTCAGCAGACACAGACCCTTTTTTTTCTTTCTTATTTTGCCAGAAATAAGAGTTTAAGAGGCAGTGGAGGGGGTACAGATTCGTAGAAACGAAGGCACATTGAGCCAGAAGATATAACACTGATAGATGTCTCACAAGATTGTCGTTACCAACTTAATAAAATTCGCACCTATTTTAATTAAATCTCCAATCCTTCCATTTTCTAGCAACAAAACAAACACAACCATAAAATACACGCGGCGTACTCCCGAAACTAAAACGGCTGACTAACCAAAAACTGTAGTCCATCCGTCCAAATCAATTCAATTAATCCTTTAATTAAAATAAACCGGTTGAAACACGTCGTTGACGTACGGAGGCCTAAATGAAGCCAAATGGAGGCCTCACTAAATCCGGATTAGGACGTAGCAATCGGAAATTAGGTCGTTTCGAAGACTACGACATCGATTTTATTTTAAACTGTACGCTCCGTTCGTGTGCGGTGTCAACGGAATTTAATTTCCTGTTTTTTCTTGTAGTTTGCTCGCAATTATGTTTGGACTAACTGCTGGGGCGTTGAATTAGTTATTATTCCTTTTCAATTCTATTATTATACAGTGTAATAAAATAACGTTAAAAAGATTTTATGCAGTATTTATTTACTTAGATTTTAGGCAGCTTATTTAAATAATAATGTTTAAACAAGCTGCGAGACTACCAATCAGTATTTTTATTAGGGTATTATAATATTACGCTACCAACTACTTGAACGGAGAGGTAACTAAAGATGCGGGGAAACCGACATAAAAATTTAATATGTATTTTATTTTGATAGCTATCAAAATGCGTTTTTCTACCAAGGGAACCAAATGTTGCTTACAATTTGTAGTACTCAGTAATTTTATTAATTTTTAGCCCATAATCTGGGCTTCTCCCAGTTGCAATCGCCCCTTTGTGCTCATTGGCTTAGAACTATTCTGTCTCCTGCTTGATGTGTAGGTAAATGGAAATCATGCTTTTCTTACTGCTCCGCTGTTACGTGATCCAAGACAGATGAATCGTTTCTCTGGGACTCATAGAGGCTCACTGAATTTTCTGGTTATGGCTTTCAGGAGTAGCAGCGCTTGGGAATAGAGTAGCGGGACTGTCCTAAAAGTATGTTAGTCTAGATAAGTAGAAAATATTTAAGAACACTAATTTCAATTAAGTAATATTCTCTCCTAAAATAAACACGTGACTTGAAAGCTAGGACAAGAAAGGGCAGTAAAACAACGTAAATAAATGCAAATATATTTCGTCCGGTGCAGGAATCAATAAAAGCTCTTTGTCTGTCGAGACAACAAAGAAAATCCTCCCCCGCTCCCCTCTTCAAGCACCTAAAATATTACCAAAGAGTTTTTAATATGATAGTCTAATACTTTTGATGGGCCATTAAAAGTGGCCAGCAGTGCCCATTTATGAAAAATTTGAAATTTTCCATTTTTAAACTTTGTAATGAATGAAGTAAAGTTTAGTTACTTAGTTAGATATATTTTATTGTAGGTACTTGTGAGTAGTAGTTAAAAAGAGACAAAAAGTAGCCTATGTTACTCTCCAACCCTTCAACTATCTCCACTTAAAAAATCACGTCAATTCGTCGCTCGGTTTTCCCGTGAAAGAAAGACAAACATACTGACAGACAGACACACTTTTCCATTTATTTAACCCGCCCCTAAACGTTTCCGGTGCAAAAGTGCCCACCACACTCGCCGCATTACCTCGCTGAATAGCGATGGCCATTCTTTGCACCAAGAACGACCCGGACCGGCAGTCACCCGTACCGATTGGCACCCGTAATCCCTAATTAAGTTATATTTAAAATAAATAAATAAATAAATAAAATAAATATAAATATCCTGGGACATCTTACACACGGCTATCTGATCCCAAGCTAAGCAGAGCTTGTGTTATGGTAATCAGACAACTGATATACTTACTTATATAATTTTTAAATACATACATATTATAGATAAATAACACCCAAAGATAAAAGGTAAAAGTGTAAGTTTTTAAGGATGAATGAAAAGAAATACTTATGTTATTCTGTTAGGCTTTGACTGCTGAACGGCATTAGGTGAAAAAAAAATGTATTGATATGGATTTTTAAACTGTTTTGTGTGTAGTGCTTAGGTATATTATGTGCCCGAGAGTTGATACATACAACATATATAAAATATGTATATGGTATGTATAAAGTATGGATAAACTCAAACAAAATAGAGTATACTATAGCGGGCAATGTCGTGGGCAAAGCCTACGTAAGAAAAACATTAAAAAAAATATAAATTTGTATGTGTATGAAGAATTATTCCTAAAAACACCATAACAAATACTACACCTTGTAGAGAATCGTCAATATCGTAATCATTTAATAAAATAAATATCTATCACAAACACATCCAAGGTTAAACATAAATGCAATTCATGCAATATATATCTAGTATACAAAAATGCACTTAAAATAACAGCGTTTAAAGACCAAATTCCATCGTCACCGCAATTTATCTGCAATCATGATTGTCATACAATCACAAATAAATTATATAATGTACTAACACAAGTGGGTCAGTGATTACTGCAGCATTTAATGATCCGTAGTATAGGTTCATTTCCTTGTTGTCGTTTATGAGTCATTCATGGCTTTACTATACAGTCAAAACGGTTATTAAAATCGATTGAATAAATCGCGCAACGAACTAAAGAAAACTTATAGACGATTTAAAATCTTATTTACGAGTATTATAGTCGGTTTAAGGTACCCTTCAAAACTTACTAATACCTTTATAACAGGTATCATAAAGAAAAATATTGTTTTTTTTTATTATAATATGAATATTATTTTATTGGTGTCGTGATGGTTTGGTTAAGGCGCCCTCCTCTCATACAAATCAGGGCAAGTCCCAATATGACTTTTTTCAATTTATATAAACATGAGATACCTAAGTCCGAAATCCCCAATCCGCTTTGAGCAAGCCAAGGTGATTAATGCTCATGCCTTCTCTGTATGAGAAGAGGCTTTTGTCCTGCAGTTGGACATGTGGTAATAGGTTGGTATTATTATTATTTTTATCAACTTTGAAAAAAAAAACAGTTACATGCGACTTGTGCTTGTTCACAATGGGTCCGGTACCGCTACAAGGATAATTAGTACAGCTACACTATGCATTTTAAAACCCTTTTTTTATAGTATATATTATTTTTATTGTATTATTTCACCACCACTGATTTATTTATGTATGCACGCAAAAACCGTTGTACGTCCGTGCGTCACAGCCACAGGTTCAGTTGAAAACCAGCGTCAGACACTAGGTGTCTGGCATTTTTGCTGAACTGAACCTATTTTGGTGCAGCCATGGGGCGTAATATACCTTTTAATTTAAAAAAAAAAAATTATTTTTGTTTTGTGTGTATTGTGCTTGTGCCAGTGCTGTACCAAATAAATTCTTTTTCTTTCTTTCTATTTGTATATATTTTTCATTACAAACAAACGGATAGATAGACTACATGCTTATGGTCCTTCAAGACCCTTTAACAATAAACATCCATCCATACTAATATTATAAATGGGAAAGTGTGTCTGTCTGCCTGTCTGTCTGTCTATCTGTTTGTCTTTCTTTCACGGCAAAATGGAGCGACGGATTGACGTGATTTTTAAGTGGAGATAGTTGAAGGGATGGAGAGTAGCAAAGGCTACTTTTTGTCTCTTTATAACGCGAGCGAAGCCGCGGGCAGAAGCTAGTATATTATAAAAACTACTCTCATAAATCTAACACGTTTTTATAATGAATAAACGACGACGATTATATGACTCATGTTAGTTACCTACAATTAGTATTATTCTGCACTGCATTTTTTATATTATAATTATGCCCTTGACTTGCAGTAATTGGTTTCATTGTTGTCTTTTGCATATTGCAGCTCATTCTGGTTTTGCGGCATTCTTACAGGGCACTTAGCCTGTCATCTAATTTGAAATAAATTACATAGGAGTAACTTGTATAAATTACCTACTGCTATCATTGTCAGGATTGCCGATATCCAACCGGGGTTACGGAATTGTTCGGAAGAGTTACCGTAACCCCGGAACATAAAAGGCGACCGAAGGAGCATGGGTGGGTTTTAGTCAGTTAAAGCAGTTAAAGTCTGACACTAGGACGGGAAAAGACATTTACTGATTTCCGATTTTCCGGTTGCCGATATAATTACAGCCATTTGAAATAATATCTTCTTTGGCTCTGGAATGGCAACTCATCTGCTAAGCTGTCAGAACATTGCTAAAATATATTTATTTTAGTTCAATGGTATTTGTGACTGATTAAAGTATCAATAATGTATTTTGCGAGGCTTAAAATAAGAAATATCTGAAGAATTTTCATAAAATTGAAAAAGAACAAGTTAGTTCACGGTCGATATATCTTTTTACAGTGCTCAAGCGCTACATTTACAAAAAAAGAACGCTATTTGAACACAATATCTTGAATGTGTAGGTTCCTACGTTCAGGATAACAATGTGTACAGTTCAGGCCGACATTTACGTCATGTTACTGTGTCTAAAGCACCCTTGTTAGAACATATGAGTGAAGTTGTGCGCGGTGGCTCTCTTGAAAAATACAGGCTATTGAAATTTTAAACAGAATAACCCTGCCAGTTGATTCTGCAACGTGAAACAAACGTGTTGTTGGAGAGGGCAGTAATATTCACCTGTTGGTGCTTTCTAGCAGTACATCTTGGTAAATTTTGATGAAATGTGAGCTTTTGTCGCTGTGAGAGATTTTACAAAATACAACGGCTGAGCTTGTCTTGTTATATGAAATTGGAAACAAAGGGAAATAACAATGTGGATTTTTGGGGACGAGGGTTAGCGTAGTACAATGTAAGGAAAAATGAGCTGGCCCATACAAAAGTGCGATGACCTCTATTAAAGCCTGTAAAATATAAAAAAGCTGAAGGGTTACTTTTTTCTTTTTTTTGAAGTGAAAACTTCTTTAGCGGCGTTGAGCACTTTTTCTGTAATGGGTATAAAATCTTAAACTCGCGTCAGGACACGTGACCCTGATCGAAAAAGCGTAGGACGGATAACAATTGAACGCGCGATAAAAATCTCACACACACTGATACAAGGTACAATTTTCGGGAAAATTGTACCTTGTATCAGTGTGCGTGAGATTTTTATTGTGTCTACGTAGTCGTAGTCGTAGTCGTAGTCGTAGTCGTAGTCGTGGTCGTAGTCGTAGTCGTAGTCGTAGTCGTAGTCGTAGTCGTAGTCGTAGTCATAGTCGTAGTCGTAGTCGTAGTCGTAGTCGTAGTCGTAGTCGTAGTCGTAGTCGTAGTCGTAGTCGTAGTCGTAGTCATAGTCATAGTCATAGTAGTTTTTTTTTTTATAAAGTACTTTACGACTATTACTATACAATGGACAGGTGTTAATTTCAGAAACATTATAAAAAGTAATTCAATTTCGTTTCAATCTCCGGTGTCAGATATTTTGATTTAATTTGAAGTCAGTAGTAGACTAAGGTATCGTAGCTCATGCAGCCAAGTATTAAAATAAGTATGTATACCGAAATTGAAAAACTCAATATTCTCAGCGCTTGATCTATGAATAAGGTTTTAATACGAATATATAATGCCCATTTCACACGAGGGCAGAACAGTGAGGCAGAACAGTTATAATAATAATAAGTATTTATTTCATAAAAACATGGAACAGTGCACCTATACATAAAGGCTTACACTAAACAGTTTAGAATTATATTGTATAATTATGTAGAACTACATTATTGGACTCTATCCCTTAAACTAGGTCTAGCCTGTATCTTAAGAGACAGGGTTCAGCCATTGGTTTAAACTAAATTGATTATATAATAAGATTTAACAAGTGAGAACAGTGTCGATTTGAATTATTATATTCATATAAACTCTCGAGTCATGAGTGCGTGCATGTGTGTGTATGTGTGTTGTGTGCATGTTTGTGATTGTCAGTGTGTGTATATTAGGTGTTATATATGTAAAAATTGGTAAGTAACAGTAATCCATTGCATGTGTACAGCTTAATAGCCATATATGAGAAGGTTTTCTGTAGAAAGGTAGGAGGATAAAGAGTTGCCTCACGGTTAAAACTTTACATTCGTCATATAGTTTGGTTGTGGGAAACATATAATATTTACGAGTCATCGTTTTAAGAAGCTGGCACAGAACAGTACTGTTTTGTGCGTTCACACAGTAGCAGTACTGTTCTGCCCACTGTTCTGCCCTCGTGTGAAATGGGCATTAAAGCGATTGAAAGCGCTGTGTCAAATGAACAAGCCATTTGTTTAGAAAAAAAGATCAACATATTAGTCTATTGTTTTTCGTCAATTGAATTGACAGATGCCAACATTTGACCAGGTTCTGTGTAATCTGGTTGTTTGCATTTTATTATTATTCCTTTCCGATTTTATCTACCCACTTCGCTTAAACTACGGACTGTGATTTCCTCTTGAAATAGCGACCTCCGGCTGTGATTGACTGATGTACGGACCTACTAAGAACGACGACCTGGCATGGCGGTGGGTGTCAAGAGATTAAACGGACATTGCAGATTTAACATGGATTCCCAAAATTATCCTATATTTTGTGTAAATTGCGGATCAGCTTCTGGCTCCATGTAAAAGAGAAAGGGAACATCAATAAGTGTCTTGGAAAGACTTCTGCCGCTGCAAATATATTGGTCGAAAATATAGATGATACTTTTGATGTGACATGATGTTGTTATTTAAGTATTTTGATGGCTTTTAGAAGTCTCAAGTGTCCGTAGTTTTAATTTAGTTTCAATCGAAAACATATATTATTTAGAACCAAAAATGAAAAAACACATCCCTATCGGTTCTTAGGCAAACAATGTATGGACGCATGGCAATGTCCTTTGTTTATATTTTAACCCGTGGAGTAATAGTGTTGGAAAATCTTGGCGAAACAGCTTAATATAAGCTTGCTGTAGATAGAGAGAGAGAGATATAGTGGTCCTGCTAATGGCTTGGGGCAGGCAAGCCAAAGGCACACTCGTAAATAAATGAGCGAATGTGTTTTTGAAGTTTACCAAATATCGTAGAACTAGTGGGAAAAAAAAGTCCCATTAGTTCTACCGTAGAACTGTCCAGTAGAACTAATGGGAACAAACCAAAACTTCTTTAGCGGCGTTGAGCACTTTTTCTGTAATGGGTATACAATCTTAAACTCGCGTCAGGACACGTGACCTGATCGAAAAAGCGTAGGACGGATGGATAGTAGACAGCTATAATCAAGTTTTCACTTCTGCCGGCACTCCCGGAGTGCAACCCGTCTTTTTTTTTGTTGACGAGACTTCTTACTTTTTTTAGTTTTTTTTCTGAATTACGAAAGCCAGATTTATGCAGTCATAGAGAGAAATATCCTATATTATTCAGTGTAGGTTATAGAACATTACGAAACAAAACGAAACGAATGGGAAAAGTATTTTTTTTGTCCTTTCTGCAGAAAAAATACCTTCTTCATTTTCTTATTCTTGCAACATTTTGTCCGACCACCATTACGAAGGTTAGCCCTTGGGTATTCCTAATGTCCAAAATTTCAACACCATTCATAAACCTAGCAACATTACAACCATCTCAATAAAACTTTTCATTACAGACCCAAATAATACACGGAATAACTCAAGAGTGCCAGTATTTATAATAATTGGGCGAATAGCAGCCATCTTTGGGCGACCCAAATGCAAGTGATTTATGGGAGAGTGCACTTACTCCAAGAAATATGGTGAGTGTTAGCGAAGACGGGTTTAGTGTTATAGGCTTGGTTTTAGTGCTGACCTTGGCACTTTTAGTTTATTGTAATGTACTGTAGAATGCTAGTCTTATTAAGTGCGTAATGCTAATGGTACTCCATTGAACCCGAGAGCAATAAATTTTGCTTACAAGCTTCGGCTAAGCAGCAGGTTTGGTAAAGCAAGCCGCACATGAGGGAAACATTTGCATCTCGGTAAATGTGGCGCCACATTTGCAACGCAAGACATTTCTCGTCCCCGTAAGGTTCGCGGGCCCGCACACTAAGGACTCATTTGCTGTGGGCGTATACCACATATTTGTAGCAAACAATTTTAACTTATTTGTATACTAGCTTTTGCCCGCGACTTCGTTCGCGTGGAATAGCGACTTCCGGCAGATTTTCACTATTTATTTACATTTTTCCGATGAATTTTCAGTACTGAATTGATGCCGACTCTTGACCAATAGATGGCGCTGTATGTCCTGAATAAATTTTATTTTTTATTTTATTTTTTGTAATAAAAACTATTCTATGTCCTTTCTCAAGTTCCAAACTATGTCTGTACCAAATTTCACACAAATCGGTTCAGTAGTTTAGGCGTGAAGCAAAGACAGACAGACAGACAGACAGACAGACAGACAGACAGACAGACAGACAGACAGAGTTACTTTCGCATTTATAATATTAGTTTGGATAATATACAACACTTTCGAATGGGCAAATAGATTCACTTTTGTTTTGTAAATATAGTCCGGTCAAAATAGACATTCAAGGTTACATTAATTCGCACCTAGCTAAAAATTGGCATGAATATTGAGAACCCTATTACACACAATTTGTCAATTATCCACATGACTCCAGCGTGTGGAAAAAAAGTTATTCAAGGTCAAATGTTGCAAAAATCGGTTTATTGAGTTTTCCAGCTAAACGGTAAGTGTTATCATAAAAATAGGTGAGACAAAAATTATTCATCATACAATTATGTATAAAAATTGTTCCTACACTTTTTTTCTTAAGAATCACCATTTCGGAGATATAGCGATACTAAATGTTGAAAACGTTGTGTTACTCATAATATGCACACGTTTCCGCGCCACCCGTGAGGTAGTGTACATGGCGCGTTTTTTTTTACGTGGTTTCCCCGGTAGGCCTATTCCAGGATCTATTTTGGTTCTGTTGAGTTAAAAAGCTATTGTATTAAATTGAAAATGGTACTATTGTAATGACAAGAGCGGTGTAAGTAATGAGTAATTTGAGAAAATTATTCGTCTGATTGATACTATATTTGCTTATTTATTTTAGTACGTATATATGTATTTTAATTAATTTGTAATTTTTGTAATAATTAACATCTGTTTTTTTTTTAATATTTGCACCTGCCATCATATCTCTGCACTACCGATGGTTGACTGGTAGAGAATGCCTAAGGCACTAAGTCCGCCTCTGTACATGAATTTTGTGCATAAAGTGTAAAAAAATAAATAAATACTCTTCTAATGGAACATAATCCATACTGTCTTCTTCTTCTTCCTGCTGGGTACAAATAAATTTTTCAAAGAACGATGCATGAGGTGTCTCCTTGCATATATCGTAAGAATCTTCTTCTACTGGCGATTGAACATTGGAGCACGATTGACCTCGACAACTGATACATGCTAATGAACAAAACAACCCAAGTATGGCTAATATCAAGTTCAAGTATGGCTTGGTAATAAACTAAACCCAGAAGACTGGGGTTGGAAATTAATTGACAATATATTGGAACCAGTTAAGACTTTACTTCCTCCTGCACCGGAAAAACTTCTCAATACAATTTTTGGAATTGCAAAACGGGGTGTAATGCTAAATGCGGCTGTAAAAAAGTTGGGTTGTTTTGTTCATTAGCATTAGCATGTATCAGTTGTCGAGGTCAATCGTGCTCCAATGTTCAATCGCCATTAGAAGAAGATTTTTACGATATATGCGAGGAGACATCTGATGCATCGCTCTTTGAAAAATTTATTTGTACCCAGCAGGAAGAAGAAGAAGAAGACAGTATTGATTATGTTCCATTAGAAGAGTATCAATCAGACGAATAATTTTCTCAAATTACTCATTACTTACACCGCTCTTGTCATTACAATAGTACCATTTTCAATTTAATACAATAGCTTTATAACTCAACAGAACCACAATAGATCGTGGAATAGGCCTACCGGGGAAACTACGTGAAAAAAAACGCGCCATGTACACTACCTCACGGGTGGCGCGGAAACGTGTGCATATTATGAGTAACACAACGTTTTCAACATTTTGCATCGCTATATCTCCGAAATGGTGATTCTTAAGAAAAAAAGTGTAGGAACAATTTTTATACATAATTGTATGATGAATAATTTTTGTCTCACCTATTTTTATGATAACACTTACCGTTTAGCTGGAAAACTCAAAAAACCGATTTTTGCAACATTTGACCTTGAATAACTTTTTTTCCACACGCTGGAGTCATGTGGATAATTGACAAATTGTGTGTAATAGGGTTCTCAATATTCATGCCAATTTTTAGCTAGGTGCGAATTAATGTAACCTTGCCCCTATTTTTGAAGCTAATTTGACCGGACTAATAGTGCGTTTTTGGTCTAATGGAAATAAATGTTTTGGCTTGATTTTTAGTTCCGAATGTTATCTTATAAGTGCAAGCGTAAAGAAGACACCAATTATTTATATATCCGAAACCCGATCCATCCAAAACATATATTACTCCAAAAGTTCTCCGTTCTGGTTGAACTGAAATTTCAATGCACGGAGCTAAGACGTGCTATAAATTTTTGGTGAAACTCATTATAATTCACCTACATTTTTGACAAATTCTATACATAAAATGTCAACGGCAAATTGCGGCTAGATTTTGAACATTTCAGTTAAGAAAATTGGTTTCTGATTTCTCCCCAGTCGAGTTGGATTGCTATTCTATCGTGAGGAAACTGAGTGCACCTGTGTTTGTACACATTGTACTCTTTATTGATATTGGATACCGTAAAGGAAATTCCAACGAAGAATATTATAATGCTAGTCTATTATTATAAGTTGATATTGTTTGAGATAACATTGTTTCTCTACACACGTTCTACCGTGAATACCCAGCATAATAGGTACCCCAAGTTAGGTAAAATATGTATAAGTACGTAGTATATTTAGCCCGGAGCCAGTTTATGTCTAGTTGTAAATTGCACACCACCGATATCCTCATAATTTTCGCACATTCATCAAAAATTGTCATTGAATTTGTGTCAATTTTCGACTATAATAGATACATTAATTCCATTGGCAACGCTAACGAATCTTTCATTTGATTAATTATGATACCAATTGATTTTGTTATACAAACCGCTTGTTATCCGAATATGGAATGTTAATTGCGATGATTTTATTTAGCATTTTGTGTACACGTGGTAAATATTTATTTGATGAAAGTTGCGAGGTAGCGAATTAGTAATGTGAAATAAGACCGTCGTTTTTAGAAAACTGTGGATATCGATAGGCTAATGGGTCAAACCACATTATACCTTCATAATCATAACTATATGTACACACACATATATGTATATATATATTTTTGTTTTAAATATGATTAAATGTAACTTACAACGATATCAAAAATGCAACAATTTCTAGATAAAATACGTTACGGCACACATAATATGTACACAACAACCAAATGCCAGAACGGCAATAAAACCTCATAGAGTAGCGTGTCATTGTATCTAAGGGTGTAATATTGATTATCCTAATAAAATAAACATACACAGGAGCGCTTTTAAATAAGTAACTTATATCCACTTACAAGCAGCGGTAAATTCAAAAGCGACATTTAAGCGACTTTTAACCTTCTTCATTTTAACTGGCTACCCAAATTTTAGTACCTATAACTCGGCCAGGACGAGTAGCATTAAAATTCTACTAAGCATTTCCCAGTGGCCTGTAACGTGACCCATATATCTTCCATGGCCACTGGACTTGGCAAATCACTGGTAATTTTTAACCTACAAGTTATGTTTTCCAAAACTCCACCGGGAAATGGAAAATATGGCGACCGCAGCGCCATGCCTCAATTTCCACTACAAATAACTATATTGAATCGTGTCGAGCGCATTGGAAAATGCTCATTGACACACGCGATTTTCAGCTATATGCATACTAGGCATATGGCCCGAAATTGTTGTATCCTGTACCGTGTGCAGAACAAAATTTCTTGCCCATCGTACAATTGGTCGCCTGTTGACGGAAATAAGGTATATGCACGTGGAATTCCAAATGAAAGTAGCTTATTTTGGAAAATGTGCAAGGAATTATTCATACGGGATATCAAATATGCAGCTACATATTGATGAAGTGGCTTTCGGATATACGAGAACATAACTGGTGTAGGTATGCTTCGTGAAAATGTAACAATACTCTGGAATATGAGTCCTCTGCTGTTTTACTAGAAATAATTTAGGTGAAACTTAAAGAAGCTAAATGAATCCAGTACCTATTTATTATTTTTGTTTTTTTAATTGTTGTTGCCATGGCTAAGATAGCGACTCAACGTATGTCGCAGGTTTTTCACAAAATTAGGTTTTTGATGAAAAACCGGAAGATGACAAATTTTAAACTCAATTTCATCATAAACCTGTTACAGTCCAGATTTTTTATCAAAAACCTGAACTAGTTTAGGTGTATGATGAAGTTCTGGGCAAAATTGCTTTGTTTTATGACAAAATCAATTTAAATGAACTAACTAAAACAATTTATCATCTTTCGTAACTTAGTAGAAAGGAAACAATTTTTTTATTTATAAAATTATAACATTATGTACTTACAGAAAAATCAATGCGCACAAATGTCTTTTTAAGTGTTAGAAATTGTTATGCATAATCACAATATCTATTGTAAAAATGCGACCGCTTGTAATAAGTGCTGACAAAGACAACTGACAAGAAAATATAACATATAGGCTTAAACTTTACAGAATGGTAACCAAAGACCACCTAATGCCGAAGAAACCAAAAAGAAAACTATTTAAGACTATTCTGGGGATGTCCAAAATTGATTGTAAAAGTGCGCAAAGCGAAAAAAAACACCTTCACTAGGCATAATCAAAAGAATTATTAATTCGTACATCATTTATAAGTATTTTACAGCTCTTAAACTACACGAAAAACAACCCTTTTCAAGTAGAATCCGAAAACGTTTGACGCTCATTCGTATGTGTACGTGTGCTTTTTTTTCAGCCAAACCAGCGTAGTTTCAACCAAAAAAGCAGATAGCATCATATTGAAATATTTTCTATGAGAGGCATATTTCATCTGCACTCGAAATGCAATGTTACATGGCCTGAGGACCCAATGTACCCCGAATATTTGCACACAATTTGCTTTGGCGTAAAGGGAGATTTTTTGGATTCGATGGCAAAATTGTTATTTCCAAATATCGTAGGATTTTTGGCGTGTACGAAAATTTGATTTGACGATCTTGTGTGAACAAGATCTTCAAATCAAATTAAGAATACATTTTTACATACATTAGGCTCGTAAAGTTTCGGGTAGAAATACATTTTTTAGGGTATCCGATAACTAAACACCGATATAAATATAATCACGTGTTTTACTCATAACAAAAAACATCTTTCTCAAAAAACAAGTAATTTAACATAACTAACGAACGCACGTCTCAGCTGTTAGGTTTTTGCCCTCGATATGTATGTTAGTACCAAAATCACAGACAGTGCTAATGACGTTGACCTATTCTAAAACAGCTGAACAAATAAAAAAGTATTTTCTGGAAAAAAGTTTGTGTTTGAATATCTGTTCCTAATAACCAGTGGCCATTTATACATTTATGTGTTGCTCCTGCACTTTTTAATATTCCATTTCTAAAAAGCATTCCAATTTCAAAACCAACTGAATCTTTGCAGCCAGCATTATTTACATCTCCATTATCTTCCTTCACATTGAAACCTTCGCAGAAATCTTTAAATCCCAGATTATCTTGGTCGTGTAAAATCCTTTTTGGTAACAAAGAGGTTCTTTTCAGTTATAATAAGAAAGAAAAATGCGGCGAGAGGGGTGGTCCTCGTTTTCTCAAAATATGATCAATAAACGGTCTGGGGGAGTATTAAAATATTATTCGGAGATATAAAGGGGATGGTGAGAAATGGTTCGCAAAATGCATTATCGATGTAATCCCTTGCGTCTTCGGTTTACAACTTATGATATACTTACATGCATATCTCTTGTGGTTTACTCGGTGTATTGAACTTTATGACTGCTATAGAAATAGGTATGTTATGTACTGTTGTTTAGAATTGCCTGAATAGAACATACAATCTAAGTTTGACCTTAAAGTTCATATACATAAACCAAAGTGTAGGTAGTGTATAAAATATGGATATGTGTTGTGCATATGTGTGAAATGTTAACTGTACGGAATTTCATACTACTCCTTTTGAATAATTTTCATAAAAAAGGGATATTTAGAATAAAACTATGGACGACTGCGTTAAGTATATCTCAAATGCATTTATTCAACACAAAAGCGGCATTCTTTTGTTAGCTTTCTAGAATATATTATTATGACTACAGGGGTAAACAAGGTCACAAGACCGAAAACAAATACATTCAATTTCGTATTTATTCACAAACAAATAATAAATATGAATTAGCTTACCATTCAGGCTCATAAGGCGACAATTATTTATTTGTCTCCATATGGGATTGGCAACAATGGTACGCCATTTTCAATATCAATTGGCGAATAAATAAGGCTGATGCAGACGTTAGATATATTTTAAGACTGTGCGGCAGTGTGTTCTTTCTTTATATATTTATAACTAGCGACCCGACCCAGCTTCACTCGGGTGTTACAAATATTTAAAATTTCCGTGTTTCTCTAATTATACAGTACACATGTAAACCTTTCTCTCGAATCACTATCTATTGAATACAATTTTCATTTAAAAAAATTGCTTCGCTTTAATGATTGGACTTTTTAGGAAATTGTTTTTCTCTATTATGTAGTGAGAAAGGCAACCTTAATGGTATATACTGTGGTAATCAACGCACAGACGAAACTATTAAAGCTAAAACTATGAAATTAGCAGTAAAGTTTTTTTTTTTAACACAGAGGTTTACTAAAGGGATATTATAAATTGCATATCAAATAAATAATCACCTATCAATACATACTCATCATTTATATTCTTTTTTACATCAATTAACTTACTTCACTACAAATAAATTAAATGTTTAACAAAACTCAAACTACAGATAATTCAAAATTATACATCAATATGACAATACTTTTTTTCTCATAATGCAATACAGTTAAATTTATTTTTGTACAAAAATACTACATACATAGCATAAATACTGACTGCACAGCAAAATTTCCATATTTCATAGCAAAATAACTATCCCAGTCGCATATTAACCAGTAAGTACAACCAAACCTGTTCATCATTTTTGTCTTAATTTTCAAGAAGCCATGCTCAGCAAATTTTATAATTATTATAACAAAAAATCCTGTCACATTGCATTATTTTTAAAAGCAGAACAAATTAACTGAAAAAGGTACGCGGCTTCGCGCGCTTTTTCGTCACTGCGTCGCGCGAGCGAGTAAGATAGATATAGAAATGGTTGGTTAGGTTAGGTTAGAACTGTGACCACACAACGCGCGAAGGCGAGCGAGCGAAGCGAGCGTGCCGCGGCAGCGGCCGCCGAGCGCCAGATATCCTCTTTTGCCAAGCAAACATTTTTGTTTCTTTGCTCTGTTTTAGAATAATTGGTGATCTATTTTAATTAGTTTGCCTAAATACTTATTAGGAAAAACCTATTATAGTACATACAAAAACATTTTTTTGGTACTAGACCCTACCTATATCTCCATGATTTTAAGTGATTTATTGTGTAATTTTAAGTTCGTGGCGCCACCTGCAGAAGCTAAAAATGTGCCTATTGGGCAAAAAAGGAAGTGTGGACGCCCCGCGAAAGCAAGACCCGCTTTAATAATTCAATAAATTACAATTTTGTATTAAATTCCTTTTATATTTTTTTTGCTGATCTCATTATGTGGTAATTAATAAATAATAAGACGACAGTGACTAATAAAATGCTGTTTTATTTAGAAAAACTACTGTAAATAATATAAAAATAAAAGCTATATTTAAAAGAAAAAGAGTTAACATGTATAATGTGCATTAAGATTATTAGCTGTGCATTGATTAAAAAGCTTTTGCTTTAGGAAAAATCGCTGTACGCTGCGAAAATAAATTGTAGTGTGTTTAGTGATATTTTGAGTTGAATATTTTGCTGTGCAATCAGTAATTTTGATGGGAATTCGGAATCTTATTGCCTAGAAAAGGGATATTTTTTGATTTGCGTTTAAATACCACCCTTTACTAAAGTCTTGAAAATTAAACAGAGTAAAATAGATTTATTCATATAGTTTATCACCTGAAATTCTAAAAGCCAGTGCATCATACCGTGCCTACTTAGACAATCAGTAAAAGTAACAGTGTACAACGTCAGTTACTGATAATACAACCTCCTTTACATGCCGACTTATCTTGTGTATAACCTTGTTATCATAAAATCTGGCAGATCAATACCAGCTGCGTCTCATTCGGTTCGGCTCCACACGCTGTTAAACGCGAACTGAATATGTATGTAACTGGGAAACTTTATTTGTCTTAGTACTGCTCTGATTAACTTAAGACAATGTTTTGAAATCTCAAAGGAGATGGGTCGATATTTAAGTTCCTTTAATTTTCATTGGATTGTTTTTAACCATTATGTATGTTTTACTTGGCCTTTTTTAACTTACACCGAATAACAATAGGTTTATATTGTAAAGTTTTAGCTTTACTAGTTTCGACTGTCAAAAAAGTATTTTATTATAGATAAGTCTGTGGCGATTGACTATAGGACAGAGGTTTCCATTTTGTCTTTTCATTATTTCCTATGTTTATTTACCTGGGTGTAACCTTTAACGACAATGTTTACTCTTTTCCCTTATGATGGGCAATAATAATATATCCTTTTACACTGCGTAAGTATTGCGCTCACGAAATTTTTTAATAGTCTTTTATTATTTTCCCCATTCGTAATATGATCAATCAAAATCTTCTCTTTGAACCTTTGTCATTCCGTGCTCATTATCCTATTGTTTTCTTTGATCTGTTGGATTGACTTCAAATAAGCTTGGATCGTTTCAATCTAATTATAAGTCGTCTCAAGTTCGAAGTCATTCCGCCTTAACAAAAGTCGAATTATTTGTTTTGATTAGACTGACAAAAGGCATGTTTGAATGTCATTTACAAGAATAGAAGGTTAAAATTTCTCTGTAGTCGCCCCTTCCAAGAGGTGGTTTTGGAGATGAAGAAATATCAGTGTATATGTGATAACATTCCATAAAAAAAAACTGTTTAAATAAAATAGAAAAATTGTTGAAGAAGACAAGATTCATATTCGTATCAAACCAATCAAAAACAGTAATATTAGCGGCCATTTTATGTTCAGTTGTTCACTGACATTTCAAGACGGTATTTTTGTAGATAGGACCCATCCGTAGAAACAACTCCATAATACCGTAGCTAAGTCACGTCCGTTTGGCACGTGCCTATGTCAGTATTCGTCATGACGCCATTATGTCAGTCGCGTCTGTCACTCAGGAACAAAGTTAAATAGTTTTATCCACTTCATAGCTGAGATAAGCGGCTTAACATCCATCGTTGCGAATCGCTCCATAATAACGTCGTATATTACTTTTCTTTTCCTATCTTACTAGCGCTTTATGACTTACTAGCTTATATCCG
This sequence comes from Athetis lepigone, assembly GCA_033675125.1. NCBI lineage: Eukaryota > Metazoa > Arthropoda > Insecta > Lepidoptera > Noctuidae > Athetis > Athetis lepigone. The sequence goes on from CM066218.1 coordinate 16,824,410, forward strand.
CGGTTTCGCCCGCTTGGGTGTCAAAACAAAACTTTCCATCCCCTATCTTAGTCTTGAAAGAGTTGGAATTTCCTAAAAACCTTTCTTAGTGGTTACTTAGATACTCTTTATAAAGAACACACGCTGCAAGTCCTATGTTTCTAGGGCCACCACCGGTTTGGGCTGTGCGCTGATATATCGACAGTCAGTATTTAAGTGGATAATGTATAATAATTAAACCAGCTTCTGCTGTCTCAGGCCTATTCCCATACAGAGAAGGCATAAGTTTTGGTAATCACACTGGTTTAAGGGGAATTGGATATAAATAAAAACAATGTTTAATCTGTATACAAAATTACAATTACTCACTTTTTGATTATTTCCCGATCACTTCCCCCCACCCCCAACTGTTTATAAAAATAATAACGCGGACAAAGTCACAACTTGAAGCTAGTTCAAAATAAATGCTGTAACAATGATTTTAAACGCACACGTTAATTGGTGGTTTTTATTTCACTGAGTTTCATTAAATTCTCCCGCGTCAGTTGTTAAGCACTCACGTATTGTGGGTCCGTTTCAAATATTTCGATATTATGATTGTTTTTAATTGTTCGGATGCTGAAACCGTTTTATCTACTACTAGTTTAAAACTTTTTAACTCGAGTTAAAAAAAAAACTTTTTTCAAAAAAATAATAACCGCCTTAAAAAACTAAAAACCCAAAAATAACTAAAATTTCGGAAGTCGGTGGCAACACAAATTCAGATAAATTGACTGGCAGAAGAGAAGCCACCGACTTCCGAAATTTTAGTTATTTTTGGGTTTTTAGTTTTTGAAGGCGGTTATTATTTTTTTGAAAAAAGTTTTTTATTTTTTACTTTTTAGTGTCGACTCCCAATGTTTGACTGTGTATAGTATCTTTCAAAGTAATTTATTTTCAAAATAAAACTACTAACAATCTCATAAAACGAAAATAGAAACTTGAAGACAAAGCACACATCATCTATGAAAATTTCGCCAATATTTTTTGTTCTTGGTGAATTTTTCGAGAAGCACTGACCCGATCGCCACAAAATTTATATGGGACCACCCCTGAATCATGACTTATCAAACAAAAAAAGAACCATCAAAATCCGTTTACAATTGACGGAGATATCGCGTAACAAACATACAAAAAAAAAAATACAGACGAATTGAGAACCTCCTCCTTTTTGAAGTCGGTTAAAAAAATATACATTATTTCTCTTTACTTACCAAAATTCGTCAAAATTGGTCCAGAACTTTAGCCGTAAAAGCGTAAGAGACAGACAGTCAGACGGCTACAGGTAGTTTAGTGTTACTTGAGGATTTATCCGTCTGGATTCTGCGAAAGAAGAATTCTAGGGATTTAATGAAAAGCTCCTTAGTTTATCATGGCTACTACTCACGGTCCCGATTCTTATTTATATAATACATTGAATACATACAAAACTTTTTCATAAATCACAGTCAGACAGAAAAGCGCGTCGGGGGACTTTTATGTAATATGTAAGATTAAATTTTATTAACATATAAACATTTCCATTACAAAGCAATTTAGTAAAATAAATTAAATTAATAAAATCAAATTAAGCCCAGATTCAACCATCCATTAACCGTAATACCGGAGCCGTAACACAAGTAACAACGGCAAGGCATATCAATCGTACACATCATATCTAATTCTCATACACGCCTCCCGAGAATTACCCACGTCAATTCTGAGAGAATTTTAAGTACTCGTGGCAGTACCTGTTGTGCTTCGTTACGGGTTTTGACACACACACACATCCTTTCTCTCTCATACTCACACAATTACACCCACTCACACCCTCATAGGTATATCTGAAGAAGTGATTGTAAAGAAAACGGTAACTTTGTAAGGTTTACTGTAAGACTGGTAGCCCAGTGTGCTAATAGTGGGCGGGGCACATAGCGTGAAGATGGCCTCTCGTTTTTTCACGGATTAGAAGACGCAGTACAAAATCAAAGCATTTATTTGAATTAGACCATTTACAGGCACTTATAAATTGTCTAAGAGTCGGTGGGTTAGTCAGAAGGTTGAAGCTGTTCCAAAACGCAGTTTGGTCTTTGTGGAGAAGAACAAGCAGGACACTCTTGATCATCCTATAATATAACTCCATACCCATGTAGGCTTCCTGAGAGAGATTGTAGACTAATTAAAGAACATTCAGTCTCCTCATAATTGTCGAGATGGGTCAAGGTGACATGGCGGCCTTGGTAAAGCATACAAGAGATTATGTTATGGGTCCAATTCCGGACAAGTAATAACCTTTTAATTCATATTATTATGAACTTTCTAAGTTTATCAAAGACAGCACATTATATGCTATTTCGTCACCAGATCATGAAATTGAGTAGAATCTTTATAAACCAATCTTTACACTTCCTTGCCATTTACATTTTTAACAATGTGTTCCTTTGTTGCAGAGTTTGATGGCGTTTATTAAGTTCGGGTATGCACTAGTGGTGGTGACGCTGTTGCTCATGATATGGGCATCACTGTCGAGAGCGTTGGAAGTAAGTACCTTACATATAACTGAACCTCTTCACCTTCCAGCCAATTATCGTGCGTTCGAGCGCTTTTGTCATACCTTGTAATCAAATGTAACAGTTCATCATTTTAGGACCCATTAACCTCAATCTTAAACCCTGGTGCTAGCCAATCTGGGCTTCTCCCAGTTGTAACCATCCCTTTGTACTTATTGGCCTACTTCGGTTCTGTCTCCTTTCTGATTAATTTCGTTGCGGGGCCCAAGACAGCTTAATCGTTTCTTCGGAACTCGTCGAGCTTCATTGTTTCGGAGCTTTTCTGGTGGACTCCACTGTTAATTCAAGTTTGCAGTGGTAGGGAATAGTGAGGCGGGATTGTTCCAAGCAAAAACCTCTTCACCTTCTTTCCAACATGGCCGTCTAAATGTACTGCAGATTTGAGGCTGCCTGTCCATAGCACAGGGGAGCAAGGCACCGAAGCGGAAAATAAGTTAAAAATCCACCTATAGAATTTCGAATTTTGCGAGCGGGGATTTGATGCAATTCTATTAGTGTTATTTTGTTTCACTTACCGCTCTGCTACCTTTCTCCGCTCCTGTGAATGCCAGCCTTAAGGTTCTGCGTTAGGTATACCCTAACGTTAAATATATGATGTATTGACAATGTCGTACCTGAGAAGTCACATGACCCTATCTAACTTTTAACTCACGCGTTTATTCTGTTTCCGTTTACGGCTGAATTAATTTTGTTTGGGCCCACTGTTTGCTATTTTTGTCGGTTAAGTAACAAACATAGAAGTTATTGTGATTATTTGTGATAGGCTTATAGTCTAAAGAGATCTTTCTTTGTATATTCATACTTTTGTTTTGGTAGAGTACACAAACTAATATTTTTGGTAAAACAAGAGGGCCCCTGACATTGTTTAGCATTATCTAGGACTAGTGTGTGTTAAACTTGAATTCATCAGTGGAGATTATTTGGGAGAAGATACAATGAACAACCGAAAAACATGAAACGTAAAATGGGAGTTGCCCTACATCCTACAATGGGCACACAAAGCTCCCAATGACGTTGCTAATAAAACTTTAACTACCTTCATAAAATGAAAAGAAGGAACATTAACATTATATATTGCTACTTATTAAAATATCAATTTCCGTACATTGACCCGTCTAAATTCAACATTCTTAAGTGGGTAATGTCAAGGTTCTTCGTACAACGATCCACTTTGCCTTTCAATAATGAAGTACTAACGACTTTGATAGACCTTTGTACAAAGGAACGGGTCTATAAAATACTTAACGGATGGCTATTATTAGGTATATATTATATTAGGTATATATAGCCAGTTATAATATGCCAGTGAAATAACTAAGCGCGGGCAATAGATTTGACAACGTCATTGTAAAGCTGTTTTATCATATAAAAATAACACTCGCCAATATATTACTTAATTAGGAAGTCAAATCAATATTATTAGTTTTTATAAAAAACATTCTAATATTGCTTTTAACACTCGACCTAGACAATATTAGAATATTTTTTTATATGTTACTTGTTTAACTTTACATTATTAATGACGCCTACAAAATTAATAACAATAACAATGTGTGTAACAGATATTTCCAATTTATGTTTCGTTTACTTTACGCGCTCATACTAGACCCTAAGGTAGCAAGGTTCAAAGAGATTAATTATCAATATAATTAAGTATAGACTTTGCAAATGAATTGTTTTAGGTAGTTGATTACTAACATTTATTTATCAAGTAGCTATTAGTCTACTTAACACATGATTAGAAAACGAACATACAAACGAGCTGATGCGCTCACCAACCACAAAACTTTTAACATTGTCTCCAAAATCGGGAGAGAACACAATATTCAGTTAATTTTCTTAAACTTCAACGAAGAAAACTAGCTGTTTGTAGATGAGTTAGTAAACACGACGAATGAAGCTTCTCTCTTGTGTTGTGCCACGATTGGCACTGTTTTGCATAATAACATTCACGCTGAAGCTCGCTAGATGTTTTACTTGGCGACGAATTTAAGTAGAACGTTCCAGAAGACATTTTTATATTTTCTGTTTAAAATCATCGTCATCGTCTATTTGTTGACTATGGAAAGCAGCCTCGGGCTATTTAGAAAATCGGTCTTTGATAGCAGCTGAATGAAAGATACCGAAATATGTGTAGCACCTCGTTTTAGTGTGTGGTCTTGTTTCAGGTGTCAGGTTTTTTAATGATATGAGATCCCAGAAATCTTTGAAAATAACATAAATAGTTTTGAAGCTGCCATAATTATCTTGCTAGGGACCGATAATGGAACTAGTTTACACTATGTTAAAATAAAAAAAATAGTAAAATAATAGGACTCCTTTTCTCGTAATTGGTCTTTGACAAGTATACAATAAAATCGTATACCATGCTTTAATGATATAACCCAATTCCCAGAAATGTTGGACGATATTGGCCAACGTTCTCCCGTTATTCCGGAAATATTAGACCTAACATTTGTCACCAACCGAATCCGCTTAAAGTTAGCAAGTTTGAGAACTATGATGAAGTTGAAACCGAAATGCGTTTTGGAGCCTATGGAGATATTAGTAAAGTGGTTTATTGCACGTGTGAGTCAAAGTTACAGCCGGCTTAGGAGTTTAGTATGCGAGACACGCTTATAAGCTACCTATAGATATGGGAATTAATGAACGTATAATTTAAGTGCCTACAATGGGGAAATTAGATTATCACTAGAAGTCAAAATGATATTTTCTGAGTTGGTCAATTGATTTAGAGTCATTGTCGTCAATGACGTCAATCAGATAATTTTGTTTTTATGGATAGCCCTCCGGTTTACCATTAATGATAATAATAATTATGTTTTTCCGGGTTTTCGAAATTAATACAGGTTTCTACAGCAAATTATCTACCACTTTATTTTTACATCACATGTCAAAAAGAATAGATTAACATGCGAAAAGATTTAATCGTAAGTATAGTAAATTAAAATGAGGATGTAGAATTTAGAATTGTGGCAAAAATGTTAAACCTGAACATAATACCCAGTTCATACCCAATATTAAAAAAAAATAACCCCGGCTTTCAGCAGCAATTTTGCCCAACTTTTCTAACAAAGAAATAACATACATTTCAGTCAGTCAAGAAAAATAGTGATACAGATTTATAATACAACGCTATTCACCCTTTTAAGCGGAATGGAGAAGGGTATTATCGTATATCGTTTGCCAATGTCAGTATAACCTCGATGTGATCCGGCTTGGCCTATCTGTATTTATCCGACGCAATTTCAATACCGGTCTAAAAATTTCATAAAAGAAAATCTTTCTTATCCGTCGTTCTGATAGCGCTGCTCTGTGAATATAATTTCGTTTAGATTTTGTATATTTTATCGGTATCTAGTGTTTGGAAGTGTGTGAATATTCTTTGTTGTTATTATGTATCAGTTTTACCCTGCGATTTTAACTACGAGGTAGTCATGTATTTGACGCTTTTAACACCATCATTTAGCAGTTTATTGACACCCATAATAATATAATTTATTGTTTTATAGCCGAATGAAATTTAATTGGGCCGTCCACTAGAGAGATTATCTCTAAACACACCTTAATCTCTATACATTATATAAATAGGCAAACTTATGAATTAACATATTCAGTGCAGTTTGTCACAAAATAGTACGGCATAAATAAATTACCGCTTCAATACGCTAATCCATACTAATTTTAAAACCATTATAAATGCGAAACTAACTTTGTCTACATCGCTTTCACACCAAAACCTATTTAAATGAAAGCTACAGAGATAGTCCACAGCTTGCGAAAAGACATAGATAGGATAGTGTTGGGAATCACACCCAACAAGCCGGGTCAAGCCGGATTCGGCTCGAAGGACCAATGTTCGACTGCTCAATGGTAGCGGAAATAAGTGGAGTGTATATATATAAATGTATATGAACTGGTTTTAATACCGATTTACTTTACAAGATTAACTGTCCCGGACAAACATAATATGTATATGCTAAACGTATGAGAGTCGTCCGCCGCGGTGGTCTCTGTGGTCGCGAGTGGTCGCCAGTCGGGCAGTTCCCCGCACATCGGCTCCGCTTGCTGACCCGTCGGGCGATCACGACGGCTGCTCGTGCGGATGATTCGCAGGATGGTCACGTAGGTTGCGCGTGATGGTGACGCGTAGGTGTTGGGTGTGATTCCCAACAGATAGTGTTTATCCCAATCCCACGGCAAGAAGAACTAAGCTGATACAACCTTGGGGGACAGCTAGTACTTTTAAATTAAAAAAACACGTGCGAAATACGCCTACGTAAAATAAACCAGCGCAATAAAAATCACTTTACCATAGAGTATGTTCTGAATACACAGAATAAAAGAACCAAGATTTCCAATTTAAAAAATAAACAATTTAGTAAACTCCGTTCGTTTTTACCCCAGACTCTTTAAACAAGGGTTGAATATACGTTTCCTAAGATTAATGTTGGATGTTGTCATGACAAACACAATTAACAAACTGATTTTTTAGAAAAATAAAATAAAAAAGAAAGTGTTCACTTTTTACTTGATTTATTGTTTGTTTTAAGTCTGATGGCGAGATAAATAGACGTTTTTAAGTACTGAATTTGGCTTAGCACCATATCTACACAAATATTATAAAGAGGAAAACTTTGTATGTTTGTTTGTTTGATTGTAATGATTAGGCTCAAAAACTACTGGACCGAATAAAAAAAATCTTTCACCATTGGAAAGCTACATTGTCCACTAGTAACATAGGCTATATAATATCACGCTATGTCGAAACGTGGAAACCGCGAGAAACATCTAGTCTATCTATAAATATATAGTCTATCTAAAAATATTTACTAGTTGCTACCCGCGTATATTTATTTCATTTACACATATAGAAGATAAAAAGATAAGCTGATAAGGTTAGATAAATAGATAAAATAGTTAATTGTCCATTCCACAAAGGTGATATCCCATGTGGTTTAAGTATTCCTACTTATGTGTAGACCCGACCTCTTAGCAATAAGTATTCATGCAAAATTTGAATGAAATCTATGCAGTACTTTTTGAGGTTCCTGCAAAAACCAAAGTTCTATTAACTATATTATTAGCTTCAGCCTCTGTTTTTTAAAATATTCAATTTTTACTTTTGACTTCGGTATGATTTTATTATATTTATTTATATGTTAAATAAGTATGTATATCAGTTTTCCGATTACCATGAATATAGGCTCTGTCTAGTTTGAGATTAGATGACCGTGCGTGAGTTGTCTTAAGATATTTATTTAGTAAGTTAATCCATGACAACAACAGGACGGGAACCATGGACGTATAAATATTTAAGTAAATAGAAGTTGGATACACGTGTCAAAAAGTTTCTCGCCACAATCTGTGTCCCAGTGGACAGTAGAGCTCATTCCGTTGTAATCCAATATAAACCGTAACTTTCACAGTTTCATAGAATTATTCTAGGAAAAATGCTTTAAGAAGTGGGTTTAACTTTTATAGAATAAACTTTTTTAATTAACAATTAACTATCTACGATATAAAAAATAATTAGAGTTACAAAAATTATTACGTTGCTACAACAACTATGTTTTCCTATTTAAAAAGGAGTGGGCTTACAGGGTATTGGCAAATAAAGTCATTCGCATTGTAGACATCATAGGACATGTGCAGAAATGACTGGCAGCATTTTTGTCAATGTTATTTCGTTAGCCCCAGAAAAGGCCAGCTCTCTGAACACTTAAAGAGTCAATCAGCAAAAAAAAACTTATTTTAGAATTAATTGATTATTTATATAGTTAATACTACAATAGGTACACACACGACATCTAAATCAACTACGTTTACAAATATATGCTGTATATGCACTATTCAACCAACCAATGGCACAAATTGAAATCAGAAACCGGACACTAATTTCAGGTTACACAGACTATGCAACCTAGAGAGACGTTCGCTTTACGGACACTGGAGTACCCACACAAACACTCGATGTGAACAACAGCACACTACTGTGCTCTAAGTGGCTCGGAAAGCCGGGCTTTCAGGCTTTTGATTTTTCCCCCTTTCCATGTAATAGACTGGATTGAAGTAGAGGAAATTAGATACTCTTTGGTTCAAGGGCGGGCGTTCAAGTATTTTGAGATGATCCAATCAATCTTTACTGTGTACTGAAATAATAAAGAAGGTTGTTTGATGTTTGGGATTTTTTTTAATTGAGTTTCAAAAGGTGAAGGATTTTAATTCGTCTGTTGGTTGTTACGCGATTTTGGTCGTCAATTGTGTATTAATTTGAAGGTTTTTTTTTGTATATTCCCATAATTGTTTAAGATCTGACATAAAACTTCAGATATATATCGTTACTAGCTGCTGCCCGCGGTTTCGCTCGAGTTAGAAAGAGACAAAAAGTAGCCTATGTTACTCTCCATCCTTTCAACTATCTCCACTTGAAAAATCACGTCAATTTGTCGCTCCGTTTTGCCGTGAAAGAAAGACAAACATACAGACAGACAGACACACTTTCCCATTTATAACATTAGTATGGATTGTATAAAAGTAATTTAGTCCAGAAAAAGCGACACAAAATACTTTATTCGCCATCAAAGATAATACAAAAAGTCTGTAGTTATGCAAAATAGCAAACAACAGCAAAGCCACCGTCCTTCTGATTTTAAATTTATTTTACCCGTTTAGGATAAATTCATCAATCAAAACCTAGTTCATTGCTAAATAATTTCAATTGTTTAGTTTAGCTACCAATTGTTATTTAATGATTGATAATCGTGTAAAAAAGGTAGATTAAACTGAATTTCCAATTTCGTCAGACGGATTCCTTTTTAAACCTTAATGGTATCTCTATTAGGTTGTATTTTAAAGAAGCTTTTACGTAGCTTTGTCTTTTTGTTCGTTTTAGCCACTCATGGAATGCGCTGTATGCAGAATACTTCTGTTCGAATGAGAGTAAAACCATTTGTGGCTTAGAGTACTGTGCCGACATCGTTCTCAATTCTAAATGTAGTCCAGTTTTCAAAGTAGGTAAATATTATTTGTCTTCAGGGTCATATTTTGGACAATGTAATTATAATTATATTCTAGTTTTTTTTTGTTTTACACTTTCGTGTTTTTAATTTCTCAAGCTGACAGGTTCTTTATTAGTGATCGATGTTGTTGTTAAATGGTTAATGTCATCTATCTCCCGTAACAGTGCCTCGGAGTTGTGTTATCATTCCAGAGACTATGACATATCCATACGTAATATTATAAATGGGAAAGACGGTGTGTTTGTTTGTCCGTCTTTCACGGTACAACGGACGACCATTTGACGTGATTTTTAAGTGGAGATAGTTAAAGGAATGGAGAGTTACATAGGCTACTTTTTGTCTCTTTCTAACGCGAGCAAAGCCTTGGGCAAAAGCTAGTGTGTATAAATACACCGGTGTACAATATACTTACTTCAAATCAACAAAACACAGCAACGCTGCTTGCGACATTTTATTTTGTTACTTCAATTTTTAAAGGAAGGTGTACATGCTGCTCATTTTCAGTCGGGTAACAGAAAAGACAAATAATTACGTAATATCCCACCTTACACACATGCATAAACGATGACGCATAAGTGCGTCTAGCATACTAATGACGAGACGTCTGACGGATCTAGCTTAAGGTGTGCGTCAAACCCTAAACCCGTTACTTGTTTTTGTATTTTAGGATTGTGTACCCAAAGGGTACTAGTAGGACCCTATTAAAAGGACTTCCGTTATTAGTCTGTGTCTCACGAATCGTAATAATCTTTCATTTAATTTGATATTTCATGAAATTGCTTGCTAATCCATACTTCCATACTAATATTATAAATGCGAAATTAACTCTGTCTGTCTGTCTCTTCTTCACGCCTAAGCCACTGAACCGATTTGAATGAAATTTAGTACAGATATAGTCTAAGACCCGAGAAAGAACATAGGATAGTTTTCATTCCGAAAATCCCCCGGGAACGGGAACTATTATCCCACGCGGATGAAACTCCCTGATCATACTCCCTGGTATTGTTTCTATCCAGGAAATTTGCTCGCAGAAGTTAGCACAAAGTTACCCAAATCTTCTGCCCAGACAAGCTTATAAAATCTTTTCAACTTCAGATACAAGGCAGTTACGATTGGGCCTCTGGTTTGGTAGTAAGTGTCCTATTTAGCATAAAGTATATTCACAGTATATTTTGCAAAGGGATTATTTGGTTAGGGTATAATCCGTACGAATAACAAGCTTATAGTTCTATTGTGGGACGGCTGTAGGAACAATTTGGGAAGATTTGAGGAGTTTTCTACACTACGCCCGACCCAGCTTTCCGCCTTATTTTTCCGCCCACGGCTCGTTTAATCAGTCCTAGTCCCTATTTTACTCATCTCCAAGCAGGACTGCGGATCGTGTGGTTCAAATCCTGGGTCATGCAAAAAGTGTTTCCGTTTTTCCATTAGAACACCTAAAAATTATGTCCTATGATACCGATTCTCAAGTTTATTAATTCATTAGTGCATGCAATATAACCTTATTAGTGCAAGTCAGACGGTTTTTTCTCTTATAAAGGACACGCCACTGATCTTCCACAGTCCTTTACCGGGTTCTGGATATAAGTAGTGCCCATTATAAAATAAGCAAGAGGCATCCGTGACCGAAGTACCGTGAGCAGTTGAGGCGTTTATGCCCCATGCGTTCAGAAGCAATCACTTCACAGTATATAATTCGATCTTTCTGATTCGATATAAGTAGTGTTCATAAAGAGTCACTTCACGATCTCAATTTTAGTTTCGTAACTTAATTTTATGTTTTGAGAGTCATAAGAACTCGCCTTCATTTTATGTCATAACTTGCAAGTTTACGACCAAAAGAAGACGTTTCCGTCCAATATTAAAGTTGAATCTATTTGGTCATTAGGGTTTTTCTTTAAAATTCCTTATGAAAGAAAATTGGCTGAATGTCTGTACTTGTAGACGCTAAATATAACCTGTGGTTTTACGCGCATTAACTTAGGGTTATAGATGCTACTTTGCTCTTCCCATAGGTTATACCTTCCATGGAATACAGCCTTTTTTTAAATTGATCTAGACGTTATTTGTGTGTTTGCGCATTAAAGAAACACTAACTCCCTCTTTACAACAAACAATCTTCAATCAGCTTCGGAATATTTTGCAGATATTGGTTTCTATAAATCCTACCCTTTTTTTTTGGTGAGTGGGAAATCATCAAATGACTGCTCCCGTCCTGGGTGCGGCGGGAGGGCGTGTCAGTCTTTTACTGACTAAAACCCACTCATGTTCCTTCGGTTGCCCTTTATGTTCCATGGTCACGGTAACTATTATAAACATTCCGCAACCATCCTACCCTACTCACAAGCACAATTTTTAATCCTCTGCTTTTCCACACAAAGCTTTTAAGATGTTTTCTCGTTATTGTGAGACATTCGAAAGGCAATTTAATTTAACTGCCGGAGTGACTCGGTGCTTAACGATCATGGTGGACATTAAGAAAGTAATAATTATCATTTCTATTGGAAAATGTGCGCCATATTTAAACAACGACTCGTTATTTTATAGGTTAATGATGTCATTAACATTATAAATTACAGTTTGTTTTACATTTAATATTATATTTAATCACGTATGGTTAATTTTGTTAATATAAAAATAAAAATAAAATGCTTCTGCCTGTGTTCATTCGCGTAGTTAGTCAATTTTACTAATAATAAAAAATGCAAAAAAAAAAATTCATATTTTATAAAGTAAAATAAAAAAGTTGAGACATTAATTTGGGAGCAATTCAGCAAAGCCTAAACTCTCAGATCCTTATGTCGATCAAGCCTAATATCAATCAGATAAAATGCTATGTTTTTTACACAGCTCCAAGTAATGATTTAAAAGAATTTGGATATTTTAAAATTTCGAGATAATCAAACATATTGCGTTAATCATAATCATTTCTTTACGGACACATAGCCCACAACGAAAAAAAAAAGATACAGATACACAAAATCATATAAATACTTTAGTAAACTTAATTGAACATACCGAAATGACCTTATGTGAGCGGTCTTTCAACGTGTCCAGTGCAGTTAATATGGACATACCGACAATATTCATATTTACCATAAATGTTTGACGTCAATAATTTTCAAACCACATCTTCTCCGAACTCTAGTATAATTATCGCTGTTTGCCTAGTTGCCACAAACAGCCTAAAGCGTGGTCATAGCAATTGACACGGAATTGCAATTCCTCAATTCACTAGGACCTAATGGGCCAATCTCAACTTTAATTGAATTTACAGCTTCAATCAACGTGATCTACAAATAGTTTTCTATCGTAGTATATATGAATATTAACTGAAATTAAATATACAACAGACAATAAATTACGTATTGAATTTTCTTACCTACTTTGTCCACGTATAATGTTATAACCTATATATAAGCACTTAGGAAAAATGCGATTGGAACAATAGTTCCGAAGACTACCTTACAAACAAAATAACAAATAAAAACGTTTTACTTTTGTGAAGACTTTCAGCGGGGCAGTTCTTGCTTTCACCTAAGATCGTCTATCGATATACTATTAATTATTTTTGTAAGTTTGGTCCTCATTCACAGATTTCCATTATATACTGAAACATTTTTGATGACGATTAATCTTCTAATGCTGGTAAAAAACCTCTATGACACCAATCCATTTTGGGGTATTAAAGACGACAGAAATGCAAAAAACTTTACCCATAGTTTTTGTTTGAATATATTACATAGGTATTTTCTCTAAACTGCCTCGCTGAAAGTTTTCACACAATATTAGCATAGATTAGTTGAAATAGCATCTCATAAAGGCTGTGTTTGGGGATTAAATAAAAGCTGAAATGTGAGTAGTCAACAGAGGTCTAAAAAAGTATGTTACATACACAGCGGGTCCCTCCAAATTATGAACGAAACCGTTCGCTAAAAAGTACATGTGTTATGTTACCCCAAATTGATGCGAAAATTCCCAGAGAGGAGGGTTTTTAGGATCCTCCCGCCCCTAAACCCGCTATTACTTACCGCAATATGTATAAAAACCCAAACATGAAACTTTTGGATCGTATACCAATCCATTTCGTTTGTTTTGCACGGTTTTATTGTAAACTAAAGCATACGGGTAATAATTTTGACGATGAATAAAAATCAACATGAAACAAGCCTAAGGTCCATACGTGTTAAGTGACTCACGAGCTGCATACTGATCCAGAATTAAATATACATAATTATCTTAAGCACTTCCTTTGGTTTAGCTATTCTCCGTCTTTATCTTGCCATCGTAGTTTGACAGTAGAGGGACGGTAACAGCAATATTGCTTAGATAAAGCAATTGCTAAGTAATTTTATATTATCTCCCTCAACCTCCGCGGCAACCGTGGCGTCACTTGCGCGTTGTTCAAACAATGGTTAACGTTTAACTTAAATTGTAAAGACACGCAACATTTACGTTAGCAGTTTACTGTGAACTAATAATATAAGTACCAAATAATTCAATACACTAGAAATTGCAAACATTTGCAGAACTCAGAATCGCTTTAGAACTTACTTTACCCATACACCAATAAATCAGGTTATAGTAAAATCGATATTTAAATTGTTAGAAGCAATAGCGTGCATTGCATGTGCCTAGACAAATAAGCGCTTACCTTATTTAAACTTACCTTATTTAATTGAGAATTTAATGCGTTTATACTTGTACAAGGTGCACTTTTGAAACAGCATAACTTTTCAGGAGGTTGTTATAAAACTCGTATACCCAATCTGGTCAACAATCAATTATACTTGTAATTTAATTTATTTAATTTTGATTGTTTTTCAAAATAACTCTTATAATAAAATTCGCATGCTTTGGATGTATGAAATTATCGTTTGTGTGACCTCGTGATTATAGGATTGTTACACATTGGCCAAGCTTTTAGAATTATATTTTCTTGCTTACCGATATGTATAGGGATAGAAACATAGCTAAGTTAAGGTATTCGCTAAGGAATATATAATCATGACCTTGTTCTTGTCCTATACAATTTAATGGAAAATTTTGGATACGATTCCGAATCCGAAAATCGACTCGATTCGAATGCTTTTATGTTAGCCCGTTCAACCTTAACCAGCAATTTGTCCCAAATGTCCCATAGCGGCGAGTTAGTAATGGACTCTCGAGTTTAGATGTCTAATGCTTTCGCATTAAAAGACACAATGTAGGTAAATAAAAAGGCCTTTTTGACGATTTTTCGGCGCACTTCAAGCACTGAGCTCCGTACTTAAATAGGACCTAATTTCTTCATAGAAATAAATTAAAAGGAAATTATATTATACCTTAGAAAATTATGACGAAACTCATAATTTTCTAGCCCTTTTCCTATATTAGGGTCGGCTTCCAGTCTAAGCAAATCCAGCTGAATACCTACGGTTTAAGATACTTTATTTCACTCAACAAGAATATACATATTCACTTCTATGAGGAAAAATAACAATTTTAAGTTACTGGTTAGGCGACTGTTTTGTCAGTATAAAAGAAAGGTAAAATAAAATTAAAGTTATACAAAACAATTAGTAAAAAGTTAGGATAACACATTCATAATAAGCCTTTTAAAAGCGTGTTTAATACCTGTGTTTTACACGGAGCAATAGCCTATCAAACCTCCACAACCCAGTTATCGGGTATCACTATACCCCTGAGCTCTCCCTGATTGTATCTTGTTCCCATTCTTGGTAATAAACAATTGCGTGCACTTAAATTTACACACACACTCTGGTGGATATAGCTGGCATAGATACTTGGCTTATCTCAATTCACAATGGCAGTATAAATGCCTTAGGCATTCTTTACCAGTCAACCCAGGTCAACTCCTATCCCATTGACCGCGGTAGGATTCGGTAGTAAACTCACTTGTAAAACTTGGAGTTACCTCTAAACTTCAAAACACACAAAACGCCCCAAGAAACAGCTGCTTCAAACAATAACAAAGTTTGACTGATGACGAGACAAGTCTTCAATTTACTGGATCTTTTGTAACACAGTTATCACCGTTCACTTTAATTTTTGCGAACAACAACGTCTACAAATTATGGACGTTCGTCTCAAGTTAAGATATGGCGGCCATTTAACTTGGCTCTTTAAGAGATGGATAGCGATCTGTTTGTTTTGTTTTAGATGTTTTTAATGGAATTGGGTTTAATTCGGAGACGTTTATGATTGTCTGGGATTGTTTTTCTTATTATCTTGGCGAAGTAATTTTTGTGTTCCAGTTTCTTAGAATCTTTTGTAAATGAGTTTGGTCGGTGTAGTGCCTGCTGTTGTACTTGTTTCTTGGTTTATTTCACCACTTTCTAAAATTTTTATTTCATTTTATTATTATTGGTAGATGATTTCATACAAATTCTGTTTTGTTTTGGGTCTCAGTTGGTCTATTCTATTAAGCGGTGAATTTATGTGGGCGCAACTGTTCAGTTACGGGTCAGGTTAAGTGATTTTAGGGTTCAGGTAGAAATTCCTCAGTAACCGCCTGCGGATTGAAATTTGATAGTATGGCGTTCAAGTGCCAGGTGTCGTGTTACCCTAACTGCATTGTGGAAATCTGATAGCGTTCACTTCGTGTAAAACACTAGCATTCGGCTGCATTCGATTGAACAAGGTTACTATTTCCCATAGTAACCTTGAGATAAACTATCGTCAAAATTATAGACATTAACAGCTGCAAAATTTCATCGAGGAAGCTTATTGCGGAATTGACAGGATTTTCAGGTTGAAGTTTATGAACTTTATGGCAGGATCACTAGACCTTTCCCCTTTTTCAAATATCTCATTGTGTAGTCTGTTATAACCAATAGATTTTTGATCGGCCATGATTTGACTGAAAGTTAGCTACAACATTTTCAGCCAGAAAAATGTTTATGCCAATGTATACTCGATAATAGCCACTTATGTGCGAAGAACGACTATCAAAAGCATGCAATCTAAATAAGATGTGATATTACTCAAACATTACCATATATTGTGGCTGGGAACGACGCTGCTCTTCAGGTATGAAGTTTTGAGTTTATATTTTAAGATGTGAGGAAACCTGGCTCATAAAGTGCTGCAGTAAATTCACCCTTAAGAAGTTTTAGAGTTAGTTTTATTGCAGTGTCTTAACTGAACACCATAATGCAAAATAGGATTTCTTAACTATGAAAGCACTTATGAGTATCTTCAGTGGTGTTTGTAGGGGTCAAAATTATTACAAATTCTACAGATTTAGTCGTAATCTTTCTGAATCCTGTTAGAAAAGCCCCCACTAGTGCTGTGACACATCTCCTATAGCTATGTATTTACTTAGAATTATAATTTTATCGGCCTACTCGACGATGATTGTCGGGATTTTCAATCAATCAATCAATCAAATCATTTATTGCACACCACAAGTATACATTGATGGTTTAAAGAAAGATTAAGAACATAATATGTGGACCCTGTCGGGCACGGCAAAAACTACTACTTATTATTTTACTCAGGGCTTGGAAACCGGAAAAAATTTCGAACCGGTTAACGCCTAAGTACATAGAGAACTTATGCTTTCGGTTTCGTTCTACCCTTAACCAAAATTAAACGGTTTGAAGCTAAAAACGTTCGTAAATAGGTTTAGTTCAATTTACCGGTTTTAAACGGTTTTTATTGCCTACCTCCAATGCGCAGACGTGCCTTCCGTAAGCGGACGCCACGCGTCACTCGGCTATTGCGGATTAAACCGGTTAATAAGGGTTCTTAATAACGTTCTTTTAACGTTTCGACTCCGAACGAAATAAAAGATAAAACCGATTAATAACGTTTATTAACCGGTTATTTTCAAACCGGTTCCAAGCCCTGATTTTACTACTTATTGGGTGATAGATACACTCTTTGAACGGTTTCGCTCGTTCGAACGCTTACTCGTTCCGCATCTTTTACAAACCAAACCATCAATATCACCTCTAACCTTCAAATTGTTTCCTTCCAGCTTCACGTCGACCAAAGTCATCCACCATGCCTGTTCCAAGCGTTATGTTCGTGTTCGAAGCCTGCAGGGGACCTGGGCATCGTCACCTGCAACCACGTGCCCATTCTGAGGGTCCCGGGGACCATCAACAGCTCGAAGGTCTTCATGCTGCAGCTGACCGGCAATCAGATCAGAGATTTGGAGCCGCAATTCTTTCAAGCTACGGGTGAGATGAGAACATATTTCTTTTTGAGTAATTTGTAAATATTTTAACAAGAGTACGGTTCGTGAAGTTAATTAATTGAAAATTTTGGTCAGTTAATATAATAAACCGCATGCAATACAAGGGCTAAGTAAAATACTAATAGCTCTTAAGATTATATTATTAACATTACTGACACTTTTGTTCCACGACTTTTCACAAAACATTAATTAACACATTTATCAAATGAAACTTTAAAGCGATTGTATTTTCTTGTTTTTTTTATTTACTTAGTCTTAGATTAGTATTTTACATATAGATAGATTGGTATTTTACAAATAACTCCTTATAAAGAATAGTTGACTAGATGAAATATACCAAATCTGGAGAGTCTAGCATTACTGAATTCAAAATATAATAAGTTTGCGTCATGATACACAAAGGATAGTCTCGTTTATTTAAACTTAAAATATTTAAAATAGAGGGTTTCTTTCAAAGATCAACGAATGAATAAACGCTCACATCAAATAACAATAAATATCACATCGCAAAAGCATACGTAAAATTTCTCCCAAGGCGACGTTTGAAACATTTTGCGCAAATGGACCGGAGACCGCTACTGAGGAATATCATATTCAGTGAAACGTATTGCATTGCATTCCAATTGGTATGATTCGATTTCGCTAATACTTGAAATGGATGACACTTTAGAAGCGAGAGCATAGAACAACAATAGCTCGAAGGCTCAAAGCTTAGAAGTTATTTTATTAAATCTTACGTGAAGAAGGAAATGATCATTAATTCTCATTTTATAGAAAAAAATTATTGTCCTCCTTTTTGTAGTCTTTGTGAAAGATGATGGTCCTTTGTACTTTAAACAATCTTCAGTTTTAAAGTGGCTTTCTAATTGGCTCTTAAAAGCATTCCGAATAGCCACTGGACTAAGGCTTTTGCCGTCCATGCGAATTTTACACTTCCATTGAAAAAACTTGTTTGCCATACAAGTAACTAAGAATACGTTTAACACTAAACCTGTTAAAATGGTTATTCTATCTCTATCAAATTTAATGGTTTGATTGAATGAGAATGATGTTTTAAATTCACAATAAATACTAAAATACGTGGTGTGCCCAAGCTGGTCATAAAATTTAAAAATAAATACACAGTATGAAATGAAGCTTTAAAGTGTAAGAAAGTGTTCTTGTTACTATAAAATGTAATGTTATACTTTACATTTTATAATAACAAGAAGAACACTATATAAAATGTAAGAACAGACAATTACTTAAAGAGATTACAGTGTATTTTACAAGCTGCATTATTAAAGGCTAACTTTGTTACACAACCTCTGGAAGAACAGCTTCACATAATAGAAAATGCGCAGTAAAACTTTCGGTAAAAGTTAAACCACGGATGAAATAGTAGTAGCTACTGGTTGAACTTCCTTGTTGCTTGTGCTAAATGTGCTTTTTCGTTGTTGAGTATCTTAAAACCTTTTTAGGGCATTGTAAAAGGTTGGTTGATTCTTCCCGTGACTCAAAGGCTGTTGTCGTGGCGAGAGGCTAAGCATTGTCAACCAAAGCGGCAACACCACTAGTCTCTTTGGAATTTTTCAAATAGCTGTAATCCATGGACATTTTAGTTTTGTTGTTATTGTATGTATATTAGCATAACTTTGAATAACATTGAATTAGAAAAAATATATAATTTGCAGTTAAAAATACACTTTACTTCGTGTTCACGGTTCCCTATCCATTAGCATAAAATTTTAAGACCTAATATAACTTAGCATAATGTTGTTTGGCATAATTATATTTTCGCATAACATAATTACGCATAACAGCTCATGCATATTTTTTTTAAGCATAATGTCTCTAACCATAATAATGATTAGGCATAATATTCTAAAGCATAAACTTATCAAGCATAAACTTCTTAAGCATAAAGTTATAAAGCATAACTTTTTTAAGCATAATATGCTAAAGCATAAATTTTAAGCATAAATTACGCATAAAAATATAAAACATATTTTTATAGATATATCAATTAAAAAATATTATTAACACCTAGAGTTTTAGATAGCAAGCATGCAGCATGCAAGCAAGCATGCAGCATGCAAGCAAGCATGCAGCATGCAAGCAAGCATGCAGCATGCAAGCAAGCATGCAGCATGCAAGCAAGCATGCAGCATGCAAGCAAGCATGCAGCATGCAGCATGCAAGCCAGCATGCAGCATGTAAGCAAGCATGCAGCATGCAAGCAAGTATACAGCATGCAGCATTCAAGCAAGCATGCAACATGCAGCAGGCAGGGTTTCTGTGACGGCTCCGGCGCTGCGGGACTCCGGCGGCCCCACGCGTTCTAATCGTCGCAGACGGCTTTCGCTCACCACCGCAGCTTCGGCTTGTTGGCCGGCTTCGCCGGCCAGCCTCAGCCGCGGCGGCACGCTCGCAGCCGCCTGCTCCTCAGCCCGCGGGCCGCCTTCGTCCATACGCGCCTACGCGATTTTAAATAACACTCTAGGGGTAGGACAAACAAGACTACGTGGAGTCGGTTTTGCAGCAATTCGGTTCTGTCACTAACTTTTGTAGCACAGCATAATAATTTTTTACATAATGTCAAGTACATTTATAATAAACCATTTGCATGAAAATTGTTTTTGTTATTTATGTTAATTTTATGCCTAAACATTATTATGCTAATAGTCTTTAGGCCTACTAACGTTATGCTAATAGTCATTAGGCCTACTAACGTTATGCGAATCAAATTTATGCCAAAACAAATTAGTCTTTAACATGATTATGCCAACATAAAATGTATGCCTAAAAAAATTATGCCGAAGTATTTTTATGCCAAAACAAATTGTGCCAAAATCATTATGCCGAAGTATATTAGGACAAAGAACATTATGCGAAAAGAAGGGATCCCCGTGTTCACACATCGAAAATCACTATTTAAGCAGAAACCGCGCTTAAAAAATCGAATCATTGTTCGAGTACTCTTGATACGTTAACTTAAAATAACGAAAATAAAATCCAACATAACTAACTAACTCCAAAACCTTCATACTATATACACCATGATTCATTATCTGCCCTAGAAATGAGGAAAACCCGAAAACAAGTTCAAATGCCAACTAGATTACACCAAAACCGTGTATTTTTGATATCACCAACATAAATTCTCGTCTCGCTGACTGAGCGCCGCTTGTGACTGACACGGTAAATATAATAAGAGAAGGTTTGTCTTAATCCTCCACTCAGCGTTTCAGCTGGTAAATAAGTAAACCGCTTGTATATGTGACTTCAGTCAGATATGCTTATATCCTCTCATTGTGATGAGCGAAGAGTAAGCAGATTTGGACGACATTAATACTTGAGTTTAGAGAATTTTGTTTTGTCAAAAGCAACAATGTTTTGTACGGACTTTGAGGATATCTTTATTTTACTTTAAAGGTTTTTTTGAAGGTCGTTACGTACCTTAAGATTACGTTAAAAAAGAAGCATATGAAGACAGTTATGATGATAATCACTATCAATATATCAAATGGTTGATACTTACAGTTGTACATAGTTCTACTCCAAGATTTCCGAATAAATCTATCCCCGCGTATAACGATTTCCCGCAATTCTCACTAAGTTAAGTAAAGGTGGACCGAAGTCCACCTTTTGTCCCCAGGCTTACAAATTCGTTCTTCGAATGAGAATTTTAATCAGATATTATCTCATGTCAGATTGAAATTGGCAAAAGAAATTAAAGATGTACCGCATATTTTCTGCTGATTTTAACATTGGAATTAAAGAATTATGACCAAATACATAGCCGTAGGCACTTTTAGCTCTCGGGCTTCTTGTAACTTTGTGTTTTTTACGCATTTCATTATCTCCACCCCCGAGCAAAACAGTAACTGAAATATCTTTTACTCTGTAACGATAATGATGTACTTAACATAAATGTACGAACCTTAGGAAAAGCACTTTAAAGGATTCGTATCAATAAACATTTTATCCTCTTAGATCGGCTTATCAACTTAATATCTTAAGCTTAGATCGAATTTCTGATTATTGTCATGTAATCTAACACAGACAATTAATTCCAGGTTTGTACCGTCTTGCAATTAACGAGAACCCGCTGGAGAGTATCCATGAAGAGGCGTTCTATGGTCTCGACAATACACTCTGGGAATTGGAACTACGGCAGGACAAATTGACGGCTGTACCCAGCAGGTCGCTGCGATACTTGCAGAAACTGAGGCTTCTGGATCTGACAGGTGATTTATACTTAGAATTTCTACTTCAATTTTAGTTGTTGGTGTAAATTTTGTACTAGTATTAGACGAAGAATTTATGTGATCAAATTCTAGTTTGAGATTCTGCAGCGTAACGAAATTGAACAAGTTTTGATCCAATGTTGGACATAGGTCTTGGATGAAAAATTGGTGTAGTGTACTTTATATATGTGTTTGAGATTTTCGGTAACGATCAAGCGAAATAAATTAATGAACCCTAACACACATGTAAAGATTTATTCGACGTGAGCTTAGACGAATTGAGTTACTTACAAAAAGGCTCTCTCGAAGCTCTTAAGGATTAGAACCTTGTGAAGTAGACAGGTGATTTATTACTACTTACGTAACCTTTTATAGAGTATGAGCAATAAATACTATAAAACTAGTTAAGTACATTGATGAAAAAAAAACCTATTTCAGAACTTTGTGCTTTGTTTTATATCACCAAAATTGTAGCATGCAAATAATACTCCAAATAAAACTAAGACAAGTCTTTTTTTAAATTTTACACTACTATTTTAAAGTCCTAAGTCACAAGATTGTAAACGTGTCACATTCATGTTGAGACGACTGGCTATTATATTTTAATATCTAATAGCCAGTCGTCTCAACATCCATTAAACATCCGTTATAACCACACACTTTCTGAGACCCATAACTTCACCCAGACGCAATAAAGTTCCGACCTCCCATAAGTAAGAAAGTTTCTAGACTTGAAAAAGTCATTGAAGATAACAATAATTCATACTTTCTTACAGCTATTCTAAAACAAGGTAGGCCTGGTATCTCTGGAGCCAGTATTCAAGGACATCTTTTGTTTCTAAAGAGATTAATGATTTCTATTGTAACCATTCCAGGGAACGAAATAACAGACATATCGGGTGATAACTGGCGAGGGTTAGAACATACCTTGACGACGTTGATACTCGCTGACAATTCGATAGCGAACCTACCTCTTGATGCCTTCTCGAGCTTGCCTATGTTGGAGACCTTGGACCTTCATGGAAACCATCTGTCTGTGATCGATAGCGGTGTTTTCCGAGATGGGATGAATAGATTGAATAGAGTAAGTATAGATTTTTTATATTTTAATCGGCCTGTTGGTCTAGTTGTTAGTGACCTTGGCTGCTAAGCCAGAGGTCGTGGGTTCGATTCCCACCCAGGACAAACTTTGTGTGATGACCATAATTGTTTGTTCTGTGTCTGGGTGTTATTTATCTATAATATGTATGTATTTAAAAATTATATAAGTATGTATATCAGTTGTCTGATTACTATAACACAAGCTCTGCTTAGCTTGGGATCAGATGGCCGTGTGTAAGATGTCCCAGGATATTTATATTTATTTACTTATATTTATTTAATTGTTTGTTCAGTAACTGTGTGTTTATGTTATGTATGTATAATTGTATAAGTATTCATATAAGTTGAAGAGCCTGTCTAATTTGCGATTATCTGGCCGTGCACGAGTATATTTATTCTATTATGATACTAAATTCGTTATTGCTCTGAAATAAAACATGTTTCTCCAAGAAATTCTGGGTGGAAAAAATATATTATATTCGAGAAGAGAAACTTTAATCTACATTGCAAGTGTGGAACCTTGACCTAATAACTAGCAGAACCGCTTGTGACGTGCCTTCATCGTTCATAATTAACTTAATAGTACGGGCTCAGGTTACGGCAATTTTTACCACTTTTATAAAGAATATAAGTAGCAAATTGGCGTTACGAATGCTTAAGGTTAAGTTATGTTGTTACGTTACCTAGTTTATACTAATATTTTACTAAACAGAGTTTATTGGTTTTTTTTTCCTATAAAATTCCTATAAAATTTTGTTTACTAGTTTTTATTTCTTAAAGTTTTGATACGTTTAGTATAAATTTTCCATTGACTGTAAAAGCCACTCTGTCACCTATTATTGCTATGATAATTTTAGGAAACCATTCGACTGATATAATAGCGGTCAATACTAGTTCTGCAAAAACAACGATCGAATTAAAAGAACTTCAGCTCTATCACCTCATCACAACTTACATTCAGAACTGCCAGAATACTTTTCTAACCATTCGTCATATCCAATTTCAGCTTCTTCTCGGAGACAACCAGCTGGCGTACATACCGTACGAAGAACTGTCTCCGCTACGTCAGCTGCGGTTCCTGGACCTGTCCAATAACCTAATCAAACAAGTTCCACCTGCACATGACTTGAATGGAATCAAGCTGTCTTTGGACTCTTTGAAGTAAGTTGTTGATGGCAGAAAAATACCTCTTCTCATCTCATCAAGCGTAGTAATCAAAGTCCCTTCGACTTTGATTACTACGCTTGCTAAATGGGGGTTGGAGATTTCAGATTTACATTTAATAAGTCTAGGTTTCCTCTCAATGTTATTTCTTTATCGATATGAATGGAAAAAACCTTCTGCACCATGTGTCCTGTACCGGACCATTACGACGTTCAATTAAGCCTTTGGTTAAAAATGATTAGTTGGCTACCACAGTAGGTACACAAAGGAGATTTGAGTTTATTCTGTAAAATATATCCTTAGTGAATTTAAATCGAAGTAAACTTGAAACCAGCTGTAATCTTATTTCGTCTAAATTTACCAAGAGGACATTATGGAGATTTTTCAGAATAGTTCTGCTGGTTGGTTTTATGCAATTTTCTTTTCTTCAACTTCTACAAGCAATACTTTAAGCAAAACAAAAACTTATTAAATACTTAATTTAAAATTATTGTTTCTGTCATTTTCAGGTTAGACAACAATCTTATCAAAGTTCTGTATCCTGGCTCTTTCAAGTACTTTAATATTTTGAATTCGACTTCTTTGGATGGGAATACTATTTATGCGCTAAGAGTAAGTAGCATTTTAATCAAGATATAAATTATTTAAGCTGAGTAAGAAAAGCTAAGCTGTACCTTGCTTTATAATTAAATTATGGTACAGTTAATGTACGATCGCATCCTATGCTGTGTTTTGTAAAAGACTACAAAACAGACTATAAAACTACTGAACCGATTTGAATGCAGTTTGCTATAGAAATAGTCATAGCCCAAGAAAGAATATAGGATAGTTTTTATCCCAAAAATCCTACGCGAATGGTAACAATACCGGCAAACCCGCGAAGGACGCTAAGTACTTACTATAATATAACTAGCTTTTGCCCACGGCTTCGCACGCGTTAGAAAGAGACAAAAAGTAGCCTATGTTACTCTCATGAAGCAGCAAACCAGTGGAGTGCGTATAGGCATGTTTTTGTTCTAAATCAAAGTCACCAGATAACGAAGGGGTGGAGCTAAGCTTCGCCCGCTATGATTGGTCGATGAATTTGACAACTGATTTTTTAGGGATTGCAAAAGGGTGAATAAAAAAATATCGATATCGATAATTATTCAAATTATTAGTTGTATAAGACCCGATTTTGTAATAAAACAGGGTTTTATAAAAATAAGGTTGTATTAAAAAAGGTTTCGCAATCAAGCATAAAAAAATAATACACTTGATTATAAAACGGAATAGTTAAATAAAAAACGAAAAGATCTATTACTAAAAAATCTATTTTAAGGTTTTTTATTGTTTTTTCTTTTCGTTTCGTGTTATGTTTTACCGACTTCGGAAAATGGATGTTATATGTATACGCTAACATTATTATAATAATAGAATTATAAGTATTTTATTCATTATTATACTTATGTATATGTCACCGGAAAATAACAAGTTTATAAACTTCCGTAGGATTCTAAACGGGAGATAAATTGTAATATTTTACGTCCACATTTTCGTAAATTGATAAACTTACTGAACTCACTCGTAAAATAATAAGTAAGCAGTAACCAAACGCTACGCGCGATCTGATTGGTTGACTGTCACGTGTCACTTCTCCTTCCTCGCGGCCGCCATTGTTCGCAACGGAACATAAACTATGAACGTTGACCAATCAGAGAGCAGTGTGTTATTTTACGTATTTCAAAGATGCGTATATTTAAAAGAGTTTCTGTGATTGGTCGAACCATATAAAATCTTACGAATAGATATCCGTTAGTTTATAAATTTACCGTATATCGTCGGAAATTGATAAATTTACGAAAATGTAGACGTAAAATATTACAATTTATCTCCCGTTTAGAATCCTACGAAAGTTTATAAACTTCCTAGTAGATTGATAAACTTACGGATCTTGTTATTTTCCGGTGACATATATAATTACTAGCTTATGCTCGCGGCCTCGATCGCTTAGAAGAATTGTTTAAGGTCTAATTTACAAAAAAGGGTATGCACGTAAAGGTATCTACGTATTATGTTAAAAAAATACGCTTTTCATAGATATTCTATATCTTCTTCTTAGGAAAACTTTGTTTGTTTGTTTGATTGTAATGAATAGGCTCAAAAGCTACTGGACCGATTTTAAAAATTATTTCACCATTCGAAAGCTACATTGTCAACGAGTAACATAGGCGATATAATTTATTTATTTATTTATTTATTTATTAACAAACTTAAAACTACCATTACAGTTTCCTAATGCGGTAGCTAAGGACTATAAGGACACATAGCACGTTAAGAGACACAGAATAACACTAATAATAATAACACAATACAACACTAAGAAAAGAAACAATAACTCTTATAAGATAATATATATATATATATACACTGCAATAAAAACTACATACTACTAATTGAACAATAAGCGGCCCGTGTGAACTCATTCAGGGAACAGCTAAACAGGTCTATCTGTTGTGACAAAATGTAATAATATCACGCTATGTCCCATGGGAGCGAAGCAGTAACCAAAAACTTAATGTAACGTGGGTGAAACCGCGAGGAACAGCTAGTACATAATAAAATCATCGGCCACATAAACTTTTTCAGCTTTGCGAAAATAAAAAAAATTTACACACTGTGAAATCATACGAAACGATAGTATACAGGGTGGAAAGTTTTAATGGACCCTGAAAGAAAACTACCTTAAATCTTTGAGATAGATTATTTTACTTAAAGGAAACATTCATTTATTTTATAAAAGGACTAAATCTTTCTAAGAAACATGGTAAATTAAATTAGAGGAAAACCATGAAATTTCAACATTTCAAATCAAAGGACGACTTTAACTTTCGAAATTTTCGTTCAATTAAAATAAATTTCTTAAGATTTATGGTTTTCCTTTTATTTAAATAACCATGTTTGAAATGAATGTTTCCTTTAAGTAAAATAATCTATCTTAATGATTTAAGGTAGTTTTCTTCCAGGGCCCATTGAAACTTTTAACCCTGTATATAAAACAAATCTTACCAAAACAGGCAAAAATAGGGTCGGCGTTGCCAAACTAAACAAACGGCGTCGGTCCTTTAAAACTTCAAAGCAATCAGCTGTAAAATGCCTTGAACAAATGACGCTATAATATTTTGGAAGCCAGTTTTCCCTGTTAGTGGCATTAACCCATTTTTCTTTAACTTCCGGAATATTTGGAAATCTAAAATGAAAACATTGAAACGAAACATTATTTTTATTTTACCATTAAAAATTATCGATAAAATAATTTATCTACTGTGTTTTGTGAAGTCACATCACTTCAGGACACAGTACGAAGTACTTACGAATAGAAAGGGATAGACTTATCTAATATTCTAGTGATAGTAAAGGACTTTTTCAAAAGACATCAACGCGGTATGACTTTTTTCGAAACCAACCAGTTTAGCTTGAGCTCTCAAATTACCAAGAATGTAGATAAATATAAACATATTTTACTTACCGATGAAAACTTATGCCATCTTTTTTATAACTAGATGTTTTAGAACATTTTCCGCACCATTTTATTGCACATGTACTCATTTTTGCTTCGGTTTTATACGATAAATGTATTTTTAGGTACCGAAATTAGGAAGTGTGCACGGATCCAACAACTGGTCAGTACTAAAAATTGCACTCATACCTGCGTCTCTTATAAGTGATATTCCATTTAAGTGTCGTGAGCCCGAATCACCCGTATGAGCGGTCAAGTGGTTGTATAGTCTTTGGTTACTCTCCATCCCTTCAACTATCTCTACTTAAAAAATCACGTCAATTCGTCGCTCCGTTTTGCCGTGAAAGAAAGAAAAACAGACAGACAGACAGACGGACACACTTTCCCATTTATAATATTAGTATGGATATTTGTATAATCAACAATCAGTCAAACATCTCTGGATAACACATTATTTGATTTAATAATTCGACTAACAAACCTTTTATTTTCGCCACGGTATCGAGGCACACCCAATAAAATAAGAACATTAAGGAAAGGCGCTTATATTTTCACATAAAAAAAGCACTGTATTACGTTTTATAACATAAAGAGGTTCGTGGTCGTAAAAAATTCACTCCCGTGTTTTTTACTGTATCATTGATCTTAAGGTTACGTTAAAGCAGTTGATGTTCATAAAACCTTGGGTTTGGACGAAAAAACTGTGAATCCACTAGTCATTATGACGTCAGATTGAAAATTATAATATGTAATTAGTGAATTTGTTTGAATATTTCATTTGTTTTTCTTCTTACTGCCTTTTCTCATCATTCTTCATCTCTTGTTAATAAAACAATGGAAAAGTTATTGTGTCTCGCGTATATATGCGCTTCCTGCAGTCAAAGGGTTAAATCCCATTTTACTTGGAGTCGTCGCAAAACGTTAATTAATTATATCTCTTTTAGCCTTTACCCGATTCTGTTAGGGTCAACTTTCTTTCTAATCTAATCTTATCTTGCTGAATACCAGTGTTTTCCACGATGCCTTTTCGCAAGAAAGTCTGGCTGTCAAAATTTCTGGCTTCTGACTGTAACCAAGACCTAAAGTTTTATGTGCTTTCCAGTGCACGATACTGGTAGAAACATTGTTAAAAATTAAAAATATACTATTTCAATCCAATAGTAGTTTGAAATCATTTTAAGAAAAGAACAATTAACA
This sequence comes from Athetis lepigone, assembly GCA_033675125.1. Taxonomy (NCBI): domain Eukaryota; kingdom Metazoa; phylum Arthropoda; class Insecta; order Lepidoptera; family Noctuidae; genus Athetis; species Athetis lepigone. The sequence goes on from CM066218.1 coordinate 16,853,395, forward strand.
ACTTTTAAAAATTACCTTTTCCAGGAAGATGCTTTCAGAAACGCCAAGATCAAGACACTCTCTCTTCGCGACTGCAGTCTTGCAGACCTGTCGCCAGCGGCCTTCGCTGGTCTGGAGAACAGTCTGCAGAGCTTGGACCTGTCTGAAAACAACCTCACCATGATATCCAAGTTCATGCTGAACAAGCTGGATTCCTTGAGATTCTTGAATCTTCGGGAAAATAAGGTTGGTTTAAGATGTTATTATAATTCTTCTTATGATCAGGGTATCTAGTAGGTACTACTAACTTTTCATCAGTATTACTTAGTTTACTATTAGATTTTCAAAGCTTGAGTTTGCACCGAAATTTGGAAATCCTGTAGTCGTTACTTATTTCGTTGGAAGAAGTTGAATCGTTTTTTCAGGACTCATAATTATCTATTGTCACAACGCTTAAATGGAGGACTGCCGTTGATTCTAGCTTTCAGATGTTAGGAATAGTGTGACGGGATGTCCAAAAAACTCACACCGCAGATGTAGGTATTTTACAATCTAAGCTTTGCAATACGATACATTGATTTCTTGCTACCTCTCTCATTTCCCGATAAAATCAAATTAAATGAAAGTAAACAGGAAATTCCATTAACAGTTTCCCAGAATTTACCTTTTTAGCATCTGCTAAAGAGGAAAATTACACATTGATGCTCCTCATTATAAACAGTAAAATATTATTTTAATCTAAACTAAAAAGGTCCATTCATTATTTCCAGGTTGACGTAAATTTATTGACTTCAACGACACCATCGGACTATTCAATGACGTCATTTAACAACTTCCAATACAAACTGTTTTTCTTGGACATTAGCAGTGCCAGCTCCATTGAAATGAACTTGCAGGATTTTAGAAGGTTGGTTTTTTTTTCATTTGATAAATTAAAAACCCTTGAATGTATTATTAAAGGTGAACCTAAATAGTAATGTTCCTTAAGTCACACAAATGTTTTGTTTGTCTGTTAGACCGATATCACCGATCACATCAACATTGACTGCGCGATGACTCACCCGCAAGTTCGGACAAGTCGTCGTGTATTCGTTGATGGATCGGTCGTTGCCTTACAATTTTAAAAGCGTGACATTTCATTCGCAAGTGAAATATTTTGTAGATGGGTAGTCACACATGATCACATGGGGTAAAGGATTACATAAATTAATTGATCACAAGTACAATGTTCTGTTCTGAAATTGTATAGGTCGTCAATTAATTAACTAAAACGCTTATCACTTCCAGAATGAGATCCCTTCGCTACTTATCAGTAAGCAAACTGCTACGACAGAGTATAAGGACCGAAGATTTCTTAGAGTTCGGCGTCGAACTTGAAGACCTTAAGGTCTTTGGCAGCACGGTGACAAGAATAGAGTCCAGTGCCTTCCAGCATGTTAGGACTATCAAGACTCTAGACTTGTCAGAGAACAACATTGAGTACATCGATCCATTTGCTTTCGCTGAGGTTGGTATTTATATATTCAAACATAATTTTATATGTCCCATTAAAATATATCTGTTGTATCACTGTCCTATCAATATATCTAAAATTTGTGTGAAATTAAATTCATTCATTTCACATCTTTTCGAGAATTGTTCGAAATTTATAAATTGACTAAATATTTTTTAACATAAATACTACTTTAATCATGACTGTAACTTTTCGATCAGTCGAGTGTTTAGTCTGGTAGGCTACTGTTTTCAGTTGTTGCTAGTATTTTGTACATAAATATGCTAATGTTGCACCAAACTTTGATCCTTCAAACACACGTGATTTGAGACACAATAGAAAGTCAATAGCAGCCCGACAGCCGGCTGTCTGTTGTTCGTTGAAAGGTTAAAGTTAAGTAGTTTAAATGTCTGCCGATAGTTATTTCCACATAGCAAATGAAGTACAGCATCATTTTGTAAAGTCATATATTAATATGGACCTATTCCACTACTTTCAATTATTAAATTATTTTACAAACTTTCTATTTTTATAATTTCCAGTTACATAGCCTAACGACACTGAAGATGGCAAACGGTCTCGCAGATACAGTAAAAATATTGCCTTTCGAACCTTTGAAAGCTCTCATAGAACTACAGTACTTGGACCTTAGCAATAATAGACTGAGGAATGTACCAGACACATCGTTCCATTTCCTGTACAAATTGAAACGGTTGAATTTGCAGGACAACTATATTGATAATTTCTCTAAAGGAACGCTACAGGTTGGTTCTCGCAATTTATGTTAAGTAGTTAACATGATTTTATTTGTGATTCCTAATGAAAAGAAGATAAATATTGCCAATACTTAAGTGCTTGTGATGATCGAACAGAATCAAGTTGGTATAAGAAACTTGCTAATGAAAATTCTGTCTTACAGGGTGACATACACGGCCAGCTAGAAAGTATCTGCCTAAATGTAAATCAAATACGGCAAATAGTTCAGCATGCGTTTGTTGGTCTTAAAGAACTACAAGAAGTTTTAATAGAAGACAATTTGATTGAGATCATTCAGCGAAGAGCTTTTACTAGTCTTGATAATTTAAATATTATTAATCTTAAAGGCAACAGGATCTATGAAATTAGTGAAGAGGCTTTCCAAAATATTCCTGCACTTACAGAGTAAGTAAATATTCATTATTTGTTTTAATAGTTTTTTTTTTTGCATATCAACCTTAAAATTACGAAACGTGTTTTTACATTTTATTTTGATTTTCTGCTATACTTAATAAAAAATGTTGTATTCTAGGTTGGACATATCATTCAACAACCTCGACACATTCAAGTTTTCGATATTCGACCAAGTTGGATCGGCTACAGCTTTGAAAGTCAATGCTTCGTACAACAGAATCATTACATTGACAGATTCCAATGCTCCAAGTTTCTACGCATCTAACTTGTACCCACCACCCAAAGCTCAAAGTAAGTTTTTACCATCACCTTTTATTACAATGGTGTTGTTGTTTGCATCTCTGTTACTCTTATTATGTTTTGTATTTTTAAATTTTTTCTTTTTCAACTAACTCTACCATTAATCTTTTCTACTTACTTCTATCATTTCATTTCGGATCTCAAGACTTTTCATCAAACATCAGTATGTATGAAAGTATGCTCTTTTCTCATATTTTTATTTATACCTACTAACTTAAACACCTATAATTTGTTAATCTTTTTTATATTGTTTGATTATTTTCTGAGTATATTTTGGTTAATTTATTTATTTATGCTTCTAATCTTATTTTTTGCTTTCTCCTCTTCGCTTTTTGCACAGGTTTTACTGATACTGAGGAAGATCTTGTATTGACTCAAGGTGACACATTTAGTATGCTTTTAATGAATAATATTGATTTAATCATTTTGTATTTAAACACAATCGTCAGTGAACAGAATTAAAACATAGTATTATTTTCAGGTCTCGGAACAGTCTCGGTTAATATCAGAGTTTTGGATTTCTCGCATAATAATATTACTTACATTGCTCCATATTACTTCAGGTATAAAAGTTTATTTTCAATTGTATTGGGGTATTTAGTTAATATTGTAAGCTCTATATTAATAATAATTACATGATTCAATTTTCCAGACATGCAGATTTAACTTTAACAGAACTACATCTATCACACAATTTGCTGAGAAATATAACCCGTGAAGTATTCGGTTCTATGCACATGCTCCAATATTTGGACCTGTCACACAATTATATTTACCACATGGAATACGACTGCTTTAAGAGAGTAAAGAATTTACAGGTAAGTTTACTCGTTGATGATTTTGGATCTTACGTAGGCTTACAATCAATTGTAAATGTTTCTTGAAGAGTGAACTTAAACATGTATTAATATTGGAGAATGAAGGACATTTGAATATAATCCGATAGGTCAAATGAAAATGTAATATAAGCAACGTAAGATTTAACGAAATTAGCGAAAAAGAAACAAATGAAAATGTTAACATGCTTATCTAGATGACTTCATGATTTCAAGTAATCTTCTGACGATTTTTGCAATTAATTGTCATTCGGATTTATTTAAAACTTCTAATGAATAATTATAATTTCAGATTATTAACTTGTCACACAATTACTTATACGAGCTGCCCGTTGAAATATTCCACGACATGCAAATGTTAACATCGGTAGATTTGTCGTACAATCATATCAAGAATTTGGCGGATAATCTCATTCCTTCACCAGCGTTAGAACGGTAAGACTAATTTTGAACACATAAATAAACCCCGCTCAGTTTACATATTTTTATCTTAGCCGTGACCAGCAATATGAAGAGCTTATGATAAATTTAACATATTTGCCAGCTTTCAGATAACTTAGATAATGGGTTTTGACACTAATTTAACAAAAAATAAATCCTGAGAGTTTTTTTAAGAATTAACTGCTCATTTTTTTTTATTAAATAGACACCACTGAAATACTAATCAAATATTATTATCTTTAGATTGGACCTGTCTAACAATTTATTGTCAAGAGTTCCGACAAACTGTCTGTCTCCCGCTGCATCCGCCAATTTGGTACAACTCGACCTAAGCGACAACACCATTCCAGCGGTCGCCTTAGGGGATCTGGTTCAAAGATACCGGGTAATTACAATTTCAATAGAGTTATTAGAAATAATCTAAAATCTTGCATTTGAAGTTTTGACAACTAACTGCTCGATAATGAAATAAGCATTTGATCTGCAACGTGAAGTTGACTGTGACGTTTGATTTTGTGTATTAGAGTTGTTGATTACTAATGCTGTATTGAGGAAGCATGATCATGTTACGCGAAGAAAGAAGTAAAAGAAGTAATGTGGTCTACTCCCTTGTAAAAAACGTTAAATATTATACCAAAAACTCTTTAAAAACTAATTACAAATGAAAAAGGAATACATGATCATAATTCCTTATAACATGAATCTAACGGAGTTTTGTCGTAGTTATCGCCAGTGTGTGAGTAGGTGTGCTAATGTGTTGTCCTATCATGCATGTGTCGCCAGAACCAAGAACAGTTGGGCGAATACTGGCCCGAGGAACCCGACTACAGTGACGAATACATGTACCACACGGCTAGACGAGATCACACGAGAGTTTTCCACCAAAAAAAACAATACCCGCAGAATATTTTGTACAAGGTAGATTGTAATTTAGATGTACTAACCTTGTAGTTATCTTACTAAACACTTTTTTGCACTGTGCATCTCCTTTCTTTCTTTTAGTTTTCATGGAGATTTGGGTACTTGTTTTATTGATTTATGATTTTGTAGTTTTTCAATTTTGTTTTCTGTTTTACTAATATCAATTTTTGAACATTGTTTAATCATTATCGTTTTACTTTTATTGTTTTTTCAGTTATTGCCTGGGATACTATTAGAATCATTTTACTTCCATAAAAATCGAGCAATCAAAATTTAGTTTCTTTTTCTTTTTACGTGTTTTGGTTACTATGTGTTAATTTTTCAGTCTCTAGCATGGTTGGATCTGTCGAACAACCATCTTGTGCGAATAGAGGGCGGGTCCTTCACAGCATTGCCCAGACTTCGTTGGTTGGACTTGAGTAATAATTCTCCATTCAATTCTGGTGACCGTGGCACCACTATATTCAAAGGACTTGAGAGAAGGTTGTCTTATTTGGGATTGAGGAATGTCAGCTTGGTTACTGTAAGTTTATAAATTAACTTATAATTTAACATTAAATTAACGTGATTTTTTATATAATTTCTAAACTAGTTTTTATCCGCGAGTTCATAACTAGATATCAGCTGTAACTGATCCAGATGAAGTAAGCCTACGTCCTTTTTCAAGGATTTTAAACCGAAATTCTACAAAAAAATAATCTGCGATAATATACAATCAAACTAATAGACTTTTGAATTTAAAGTATTTTCATACGGAATACTGATGTATCTCTCAAATCATTGCGTTGTTTAGTTTTTTTTAATATACATGTTTCTAACACTAAATGAATTTTCAGGTGCCTTCGATGATGTTATCGAAGTTAAAGAGCCTAGACTTATCATACAACAACCTGCCTTCGATTCCTCCTGATACAACAGCCAACCTAACACGTCTTAGACAATTGGATTTATCTTACAACGATCTTACTGCTGTTCCTGTGGTGAGTGATGATCCGTTTAAATCTGTTTTTTTTTTTGTTGAAATTTCTTTCTTTTTAAATACTATGAAAGTCTGTCGATGAAGTGAACGCATACTATGCTTAGTTGATGAATACGCGTCGTACCTCACTATTTCGTCGTCAATGGAGGTGTTAGCTCTACAAAAAATCTGCTCAAATGATTTACGAAAAGTCAACTATCTTCAGAATATATCTGTGAGGTCACTCTAGTAGAACTCAGCTCATGTAAAGTCACATTGACAGAGTAATTTGCATCTATTTCAGGCTACACATTCACTGAGTGATCTTCGCTGGTTGTCTTTATCTGGTAACCCTATCTCGGCTCTGATGAACACAAGTCTTTATGGAGTATCTCCTCGTCTTGAATATTTAGATGTGACCCGTTTAAGACTGAGAATACTTGAGGTAAGCCCTTTTTTAAGTGCTAACTAGATTTATATACCTACATTTATTTTCAAACTATAGAGTTAGATGACCGATCCCAACATGGAAAGGGCTACATAGACGAAGCAGAACTTATTTATATTTTTAACCTAGCTGTCGCTGCCGTTTCACTTGCATCTTTAGAAAGTTAAAATTGTCGTTAAGTTTTCTGAAATAGTACCTCAAAAGATCTGATTATAGCTCTGGGGCTGATTGCAGATTTAATAGGAAAGAAAAAAAAGTTTTCTGAAATTATCCAACTTCTGCGCAAATTTATTAATTTTTTGTTTCGTTAAAAGTTGAATTAAATCGGTTAGGTAATTTTCACGTTATGATCAGCAAAGAGAGATCAATTTTATGTATATTGATGTTACTCATATCTGCCTTCATTTATTTATTTATTATTTATTTATTTATTTTCAACATCTTTACATCTATCATTACAGTTTAAATTACCAAAGCGATAGAGTAGTAACAAAATATAGTTAACTAACGTTTATAAATATGCATTTTATAACTTAAAACATAAAGTGTGACCTTTGCGAATTCACTCTTTGAGCAAGAGAATATATCCGTCAGTTCATATCTGTCTTTATTACAGCATGGAGTCTTTAGCAAAATGTATGGTCTACGAACATTGAAAATAACAGCGTATTCAAACGTAAGAGACTTCAACGTACCCAAGATGATATCTTACAACGCTGGCTTAGAGAACCTTTGGATTGAAACTGATTACGCTGGAGTTGAATTCGGAAATGAAATGTACGGACTTCTGCCTAACAAACTAAATAACATCACTATTACGGGAAGATATTTGAGATATCTGACGCAGTATTTGTTGAGTGTAAGTAATACTTTCTTTTTAGTGCGAACCTATTTATTTGTTAGATTATTAGTTATTTTGCCGTCACTTAATTTTAAAACGCTGTATAATTATGGTACTTAAAAAATTATGATAACCAGACCAGCCCAGCCCACGATAAGCTTGTTTTCCTACAGCCATTAAAAATTTTAATAGCTGTAGTTTGGGATCAGATAGCCTGTGAGTTATCCTAAGACGGTTATTTTCGTTATCGCCTAATAATAACCACAGATTTCCAAAAAAGAAAATAACCACATCCAAACATTTTCAGGGAGTTCAATCAAGAGTCCTTCGCCTCACAGTGTGCAACACAAGTGTGGAAGAGATAGCAAGCGAGGTGTTCTATAGACCAGGTCGTGTCACCAACTTGACCCTGGATCTTAGGGATAACTACATCACAAGACTACCGAACCCTTCGCAACGACCTTGGCCGCACGTCCCAAATACCGTGTTCCTTCAAGACATTCTTGTTGCTGGCAATCCTTTGTATTGTGATTGCGGAATTGGGTATGTTTTTATTGATCAAATGTGTTATTATTATTATTTGTTAAGTTGTCAAAAACGTGTCGAAAATCTATACTGGAATGCAAATAATTAGAAATGAAAACACGGATGAGGTTTTTAATTTGACTAGTGGTTATTAACTCTGGCTTTTAACGAGACGTCGTGGGTCGATTCCTACTCAGAACATTTTTTTATTTGATGAGCATGATTGTTTGTTCTGTGTCGGGGTCTAATTTGTAACTGTAACCACAAACAGGTTCTGCCTAGTTTGTGATTAGATAACCATTATGTAGGTATCTTATGATTTATTTGAATAAAAACCATTTGGTAATGATCTAACAGGAATAAAACCTAACCAAAATGAATATTTACAGATGGATAAAGGCGTGGGACCGCAAGAGAAGGCAATACCTCTGTGAAAGTCCATCCAAGTGCATTTCAACGCGCGATGATGTTAGATTTGCAACGTGTCCTACGTATGACAACAGAACTTTTGCTGACGTGAGTTGATTCATAATTTTAGTAAATTTACTTAGGTTGATATAAGTAAAATTACTTACTTAATGCTTCAACTAAACATTATTACTGTCATTTTTGCGAAACTATTGAACCACGAAGGCACAGTAGAAGAAGATATCTAACCCACGTGCTAAGTATATTACTACTAAGGTCGAGATAAATATAGATTATATTTATCCTCGTATTCAAGCAACAGCAACATTTAAAGCGAGGAGGCACGATATTTTCTTATATTTTTGTAGTACGCGTAAAAGTGACAAAATAATGCAAAGAAACGAAGGTACTTAACACCTAGAAGGTTCCGATTTTAAATCGTGCTTTTTTTGGTGAGCGGGCGGAGCGGGAGAGCGTGTCAGACTTTTGCTGACTAAAACCCACTCATGTTCCTTCGGTTGCCCTTTCTGTTCTGGAGCCACAGTAACTCATTTGAACAATTCCGCACCGGGCTAAGTATAAAATTAAGGTAGAGGCTTTAGAGTGACAGCAACACTTCAAGAGACCAGGCACAACGATATTTTCTTGAATTTTTGTAGTACACTTAAAAGTGACAAATAATGCAAAGAATAGTGTAACTAGAAGTGTAGTGTAACTAGAAGTATAGTGTAACTAGAAAGTACCGATTATAAATCGTGCTGTCCACAGCCGTATTTTAGTGTCCACCACTCATGAGAATATTTTTTTAAATGTGGATCTGTTTCAAATTTCTTAATGATTGTTAATCTGGAACGTGTTCTGGACAATATTCATAACAGCTTTCTTACCAACGTACTCATTAAACTTTTGTTTCAGGTTTTATCAAGAGACCTGGAATGTGAATGGAACAAAGGATTCTTGGGATCACCCAACTTCTACATAGTCTTAGGCATGTCCATCCTCACGTGCCTCTGGATATGAGGATTGTTCTGGCTACTTGGGGTATACGAGGAATTCAACCTGATTTTGGCAAGAGTGTACGATTCTAGCACTTAAAGGCCTCACTAAAGACATACTCGTATACAATAAAAATAAAGCAGTTTTTGTACAGAATCCAATTCTGATGCTTACCATCTTTTTGACATTTTCAAACATAGAACTTTAAATAGTATTAAAACCCGAAGAAGATTATTAACGTTCATAAAAAAACAGTGTAAATAAAATCAAATGCAATCGGTAGGAACTTTAAGAATCTTCTTCGATAAAAAGATATCCAGAAGCGAGTGAGATAGCATTGAGATTTTTTTTTTCATATTTTATCTGTTTATGTGGCCTACATACTGAGTCGTCTGGGGTGATCCTGATTAGCCAAATCCTAGTTAGTGTTAGTGAAACGAAAGTATATGCTTTAAGACTTGAAGTCAGGACATAGACACTGATGACGGAGAACAAGTGACTTTTGTATACTTAAGTGATTGCGATAATTCTAGTGAAGCCTACTAAAATGTGATTTATCGTTTTAAAAATGGAAAGCAGATGTGTGATCTCAGAAGAACCGTTGGATATGTTACCGTAACATCATATTTCTTAGTAAATTACAGTTTGCGTTCCCCCAAAAACCTGTTTTGCGTGTATAGTTTTAAGGTTTTAATTTGTACATTTCACGCATTTCGTGCACTGCCTTACATAACGAATTTTCTGTGATTATTGTCCAGAATTTATGTCCAACTTATATGGTGCGTCTGATGTTCACGATATTGTTAATAACCGCGTGTGGAAGTGCACTTAATGTGTTTTAGAAGTTGCATTTACGTCGATTTATAAGATAAGTTCACACGAAAGCAATGACTTAATTATGATCGTCTAAGTAGACTGCATTCGCTCGAATGATATATGTGTTCGTCCATTATTAAGAGTAATAATATTATTTATAGATGTATTCATTTTTGTAATAGGTGACTTTAGGTGTAGACTAATCGAATCATTTATAAAGATTTCCTTATATAAAATAACTTTAATATTTTCTTCTTCATTGTCATTTATTTCATAATACGTAGTGGATTTAGAATCATCGATTCGATGGTTTTGAACAAAAACAAATTCTTGTACAAATAAAGTTTCTAACTCATCTTCCTTAAGCCTATATTCAGAGTCAGTATCTTCAAAAGGAAAGCTTAATCCTATTCTATTTACTCTTTAATATTTTTCATTGTTTAGCTGTTTACAAAGTCTATCAGGTTATTGTTGGATAAACATATTTTATTACATATTGTGTATAAATAAATGTGTCATTAGCTGTTATTGTAACGGAGCATGCTGTAATATATACATCATTGTACGTATATACTAGGATTTTATCGACTGAATTTAAGTGTTTCGGAGCTATATCGCTGGTTATTGTATCTATAAGAAATGTTGTTTGTATGATGTCCGATGTGGCTTGTTTTTATTGTTGCATCGCTTCACATTTTTTGGTCACGTTTTAATTTTTCTATTAATGTTTTAGTCAAGCACGCTAGCAATAGTTTAGTCAGTTGCGATTTGCATGTTACTCCATAGCTTTCTTATACATTTCTATGTGTGAGTTCAATTGAATACCTCTTCTTCAGTGGTCCAGTATGTGCTGTCAGGCCTATTGTTGACTTTTGTTTTCAATGCCATTTTACGATGCACTCGATTTTGTTATTACCTACTTCAATATATCATTCACCAAACAATTTTAGTGTCTCGCCCCCGGCGATAAGGTTGGTATTGAAAACAAAGGGATGTCGTTGTAACAATGAATATATTTTGTGATATATATTACTCTAATCCTTCTATTTTTGATAAAGCCTACAATGAATATTGCTGAACTAAACGGGAATTGTATAGCTGAATAAAATTGTCATTATTAAAATATAAAGTAACAGCTTTTCTATAGAGTAGAACAGACCGCATCGTCAATTGTTACATTACATAAAATATTTTTTCTTCGATGGTACTAATGGAATATTGTATTTTATTCTAATAATAGCTTGCTTAAAATTAAAAGAGTAGTTGATTAGTGGCCCAGCTTCGTGTGATTTCTGACCAATGGTAGCTAAAAGCATTGTTCTATGGTCGGTTATTTTAAATTTCTTTTTAAATATTTCCAAAGCAAACAGTTACCAAACAAACCTGACGAAAGTTACCCTATAAGTTAAAGAACTACGTAAAAAGGAATATATTTAAGTACATTAAATGGTTAATATTACTTGATTGTCTTTTGTCCGGCTTTACAACGGCTCAATGTAATATTTGCTAAGACTCAACTTCGTTGCTTACTAGTGCCATCTATATAGCAAAACACTCGATTATTACGAGAAATTACAAATTATTAAATCTTCTGCAAGGTCCATTGTGATAGTAATAGCTAGTGCCAATGCCATAATTACAAATAGTATTTAAATTACGAACAATCATTAAAATTAATGTAATTTTTATTCTACGATTGGAATCGTGAGATGGAAATTACAAAGCTCAGTTGAGTCTTATGAACGTGGCAGGATTGAGTTGAGTAGACGCGGAAATTGAGCAAGTCAGGCGTTATGCTCAACTGCACAGTTGAGCAAGTTATTTGAATTATTGTTAGGATTCGAATCGGATAATTAAAAAAAATCACAATACCTAGAAATGATATAATGCAACTAGACAAAACAAAATCCGCCAGTATTATTTTGGTTTGCGTAGCTATTAAATAATAATCTAAAAATTAAGTGAATGTCTGTTTTATTTTTAAGATTTTATGTTTTTCTAGTATAAATAAATGGTCCAATCGTAAAATAAAAGTTAAAAAAGCAATAGCATTATTTTGTTCTCAATACAGTTTAAATATTACGCTGTAAATAATTATGTTTTAAAAATATTTACTTTGTTAGTAAATTAAGGAGATTATAAAAAAGTCTAACGCATCGCTATTTCAGTGAATTAAAATGTTATTATTTCAAGGGAAGAAGGACGAAGGAATGTTTTTGTCTTCACTACTTAAAAAATAGTGTGAAATAAAAATAAGTAATCATTGAATTATTAGCGTATTAAAATAAATTATTGCGTAAATATTATGGTGTGTTTTGTTTTATTTTCCTCAATAAATGGTTCCGTACCCAAAAGCGGAAAAAGAATAAGCGCTGCGGAGCGCAGATCTGGGGCAGAGTAGAGTCGCTGAGGGAACGAGATGGCGCTAGACTTGTATAGCTCTGTCTCTTTCCCTCAGCGGATCTCTCTACGTCATAGTAGGCCACCAGCACAGCGGCGACTGGAGCAGTCGCGCGCATTCTCTTGTAGTACTTTAAAGGCGCTCCGAGTACCGCATGCGTTTTATTCTTATATTGACCGTAAGACAATGCGGATAAGGTTTATATTAAATTGTTGTCTTCAAATGCGCTCCGCTGCACTGCTGTGAGCGCTGGGCTAAAGGTGGCGGTCAGCACATATCTAATAGTTATCAGTCTATCAATATTATCGGTAATAAGAGTATTATTACTTACTAATAGGGTAAGTAATGAGAATAAGAGTTACTGTAGAGTAGGGCACCTGAGCTACTCACAAATCGGCCTACGTATTAATGGTCAATACAAAACAGTATGTTTCTACATTAAGAGACATGTCACCACAAGGGTGTAACGCAGATTGGTCTTAACCATCCGCTGGATAGAATAATACCCACTACATACAGCAACTATTTATCGTACCTACCGCAATAAGTTTGCGCATTTTTATCAAACATATTATGTAAGTGGCAGATTATTTCGTTGGCACAGTTCGTGTGCATAAAAAAAAAGTTTGATAAAACTGTGCACACAGACTGAACAGAAAATCAACTACCAATATACTGTATACTAGCTGTCCCCTGCGGTTTAACCGCATTTTTGTTACTGCTTCGCTCCCGTAGGTCGTAGCGTGATGATATAGCCTATAGCATTCGTTGATAAATGGGCTATCTAACACTGAAATAATTTTTCAAATCGGACCAGTAGTTCAAGAGATTACCCCCTACATACAAACTTACAAACCTACAAACTTACAAATTTTACCTCTTTATAATATTAGTATAGATAGTATAGATAAATGCGTACTTTGCAACTACAATAACTGCGGTCAGTTTGGGTTGCGGAAAAGTTCTAATTTAGCACCAACGGAACACAAAGGGCAACCGAAGGAACAAGGGAAGGTTTCAGTCAATAAAAGTCTGACACTCCCTCCCGCCCCGCCCAGAAGTCATTTAATGGTTGCCCATCCAACTAGGTGATTCCCGCGGTTTCACGCGCGTCATGTTAGGTTATTGGTTATGCTCTGCTTCTGTCGGTCATAGCTTGATGTTATGTAGCCTATGTCCTATTCTGTTGTATAAGCTATAATTCTGTTAAGTTTTTAATTCTGTTATTTTATTATATATGTAGGATACTAGTTGTCCCCAGCGGTTTCACCCACGTTATATCAGATTTTTGGTTACTAAAAAAAGAAGATAAAAAGTATTCTATGACCGTCCCCTGGTCCTAAGCTACCTCTCCACCAATTTTCAGCCAAATCAGTTCTGCCGTTCTTGAGTTATAAAATGTGTAACTAACACGACTTTCTTTTAATATAGAAGATAATACAGTAAAGTTTAATTAAAATTTATTCACTAGTTTTTGCGCAAAAGAGTAACAAACATCACGCACACAAACTTTTGCGTTTATGATATAGTATATACATAATTATATTTATGTATAGTGAGGAATGTAGTACTTTTTTCGCGTTTACTCTACTATTCTTCCCCAAAGTTGTTCGCTAAATAATCCCCTTATTACAGAAGTCATAACAAAAAAGGTCGCTCCCAAGATGGTGGTCCATTTGTGGTAATCTTCTACAATACCAGTAATTGAATCACGCTCCCTACCGCGAACTAAATGAGATGAGACATGGAAGGCATAACGGATCGCATCTTGTTATTTCTTATTATTATTGATGTTGGTATATTATTTTATGTGGAAATGAAAATGTCATGTTTTGTTTGTGTTGTATGTAGTTGTTTGGTATTAGATAGTTAATGCAAAAAAAAACTTTTTTCAAAAAAATAACAACCGCCTTCAAAAACTAAAAACCCATAACTAAAATTTCGGAAGTCGGTTGCAACACAAATTGAATGGCAGAGGAGAAGCCACCGACTTCCGAAATTTTAATTATTTTTGGGTTTTTAGTTTTTGAAGGCGGTTATTATTTTTTTGAAAAAAGTTTTTTATTTATTACTTTTTAGTGTCGACTCCCAATGTTTGACTGTGTATAATTTCTTTGAAAGTAATTTATTTTCAAAATAAAACTACTTACAATCATATAAAACGAAAATAGAAACTTGAAGAAAAAGGACACATCGTCTATGAATATTTCGTCACTTTTTTTTGTTCTTGGTGAATTTTTCGAGAAGCACTGAACCGATCGCCACAAAATTTATATGGGACCACCCCTGAATCATGACTTATCAAACAAAAAAAGAACCATCAAAATCCGCTTACAATTGACGGAGATATCACGTAACAAACATACAAAAAAAAAACATACAGACGAAATTGAGAACCTCCTCCTTTTTTGAAGTCGGTTAAAAATAAATAACTACAGTGATTGAAACGATTTCCTTATGCAAAAAAAAAACGCGTAAAAACATTTAATTGATTATAAGTAAATCTATACAAAGGAAAAAAATGCATCATACATTAGGATCGACTTTCGGTATATTATAAAGTAAGTACTTTGCAGCGTGGACCGTAATTTGCGACTGTTGAATTATCATCTTCAATTTGACATTTGATTTAATACATCTTAATATGAAATTGTTACAAAATACATACTCACTCGGCTTCAAACCCTCAACTACCTCATGCATGAAAGCATGCCTTACCCACTGGGTCATCTCTACTATTTTTCCTATTAGGGTAAAGCATGAAATTAAATAACTGGTATACAAACTATACATTTTAATATGATATCTGTACAGGTTATAAATGAACACTAGTATTTGTCGTCCTCTCTCCCGGCGCTACGTAAAGAACAAAATCGATGATTGACGAGCCACTTTCATACCACAACTTACAAGTAATAGCCAGAGAAATACCTAGGGTGAATTCCGTTATCTGTATCGCAATCAAAGGAGAATTCATATCAGCATCAAGCGGGAACGTTTTCGCGTCAAACCCTGGAGGATCAGGATAATACTTTATTTTACCAATATGTTCCTTATCATAAGAGTGGTACCCGCTACATTGCAGCCAAAGCTTCGTCCTATCAGTTTTTATCCACTTCCGCACCTCTGCAGGCGCCAATTTCGCCCCTGTCGAGTTAATACCCAAAGGTTGGCCGGCCCAATTGAATCGTTTATTAATTCTTATAATTACACAAGGTTCGTCTCCATAACCGTAAGGAGATTCTCCACACGGTCCTAAACTGCTAACTTCTCGTTTTCTTCTGTTAGTCGAGAGGAACTTGTCGATTGCCTGAACATATTTGTTGTAGTCACTCTTCTCTCCTTTTTTGTACCAAATTACTGGGACATTGTTCTCTGACGTCGGTGTTGCTGTTAATCCTATGCCATGTTCAGGATACTTGAGGAATTGTAATTTAAAATCTACTTTAGAGTAGTCGATCACCTCCTTTAATATTATCAGGGATACGTAGAGGATCACAAGGGTGTAGGTGGCCAAAAATATTAAGTACATTGCGGAGTACGACAGGATTAGTATCCAACTTGTGCATGTTCTTGTACAGAATTCGTTTGTTTCTCTGTTGTATAAGCATTTTAGGCATCTTCGTTTTCTGGATTCTACAGTGGGCATTCGTGGATCATGTTTGTGGCTCGCGACTACAGCAGGCGGGCGGGTTGGTGGTGTCAACTTCAAAGGCACATTATGCGACCTGGATGTTCCCTCTGGACGCGCAGATGCCATTGTGTTCAGTTTACTATTGGATTATAACTTAGCCTAAATATTATTTATTTGTATAATTCGGTGAGTTGTCAAAACTGAATTCACTGTACTGTCAAAGAGAATATGAATTTTTAATTCACTATGGTTATGGTTAGTGTCATCTACGCATGATTCTTAGGCCCGTATTAATAGACGTCACTCAACTCCGAGACGCTCTCAAGTCTCTTGCTGTCCTTGTCATTCTAAAGGGAAAAAATAAGGACAGCAATAAACTTGAGAGCGTCTCAGGATTGAGTGACGTCTATTAATACGGGCCTTAGAGTACTTTTTTACTTAAGTATTCAAAAAGTTTGGAAACTAAATAAGTTTTTGCAGTTAATGAAGAACTTGTTCAGATAGGGTAAATATTCAACCAAACTGCAAAGACGTAATACCATTAACACACAAAGAATTCTCATTTCAAAAGAAAATGCGAAGGGTCTTAGATCACGAACATATTACGTCATCAGCGTCCATTCTTACTTAATCGACATCATTATAGTCAAGAATGGAATAGGTTGCTTTTCGCACTTGGGCTATAAAAACTTTGTCGTTGGTTTCAATAGCAGTTTCTCGAGTTTCTCGGCTTGTTAGGGCAATAGTTTTGTTGATAAACTCAGAAAAGTTTATGAGAAAAGTTGTTTGTGAAAAGTGTGATGCTATTGCTAAAGTTTTTCATTGTGAAGAGTGGTCTATTTGGAGTAATTGAGGCAGAATGTGGTCATTTTGACGAAATTAGTTATACTTACTAGAAATATATATTTATGTATTCACGTACAATGGTCCTACCTTAAGAGGACTAAGTGCGGAAACCAAACCTCCCAGGGGGAGGCCCATGGTGAAGATGAAGATATATTATTATATGTATTGAAATCTAATGGTAGAGCTTAAAGATAAGCAATAGAGTTCTTCAACGGGTGTAACGTAAATTCTATTGACTTTTACAATGGACACTAAATACCCGTATCGTGCACTATATTCGATAAATTAGGACTCTTTCTTTATATTTTTTGACGAGTTTGATGGTCTTGTGGTGAGTGACCCTGACTGATAAGCCAGAGGCCGTAGGTTCGATTCCCACCCAGGACCAGCTTTTCGAGATGAACATGATTGTTTGTTAGGTGTCTGGGTGATCTAATATGTCATCATCAACTCCCAAGCCTTTCCCCAACTATGTTGGGGTCGGCTTCCAGCCTAACCGAATTCAGATGTTAACCAGTGTTTTACTTGAAGCGACTGTCTATCAGACCTCCATAGCCCAGTAACTGGGCGACACGATACCCCTTAATTAAGCTAGTCAGCTGTTCATGCTTCTGACTAAAAGTCAGTTATAGGTATAAGTTCTACGAATGACAACCGGGACCAACGGCTTTCGTGCTTTCCGAGGCACGGGATGTCATTGTTGTTAGAAAGTACATATGAATTGAAGAAGTTTCTTACGCAAGAGGCGGGCGCCTTATTCATTGGGCCATCACGACATTTTTATCTAATATGTATGTTTCATAAATTATTAAAGTATGTATATCAGTACTCTGGTTGCCTTAA
The DNA here is from genome assembly GCA_033675125.1 of Athetis lepigone. Lineage (NCBI taxonomy): Eukaryota > Metazoa > Arthropoda > Insecta > Lepidoptera > Noctuidae > Athetis > Athetis lepigone. The sequence goes on from CM066218.1 coordinate 16,871,250, forward strand.
CACAGGCTCTGCCTAGCTTGGAATCAGATGGCCGTTTGTGAGAGTCTCAATATATATATATACTAGCTTTTGCCCGCGGCTTCGCTCGCGTTAGAAAGAGACAAAAAGTAGCCTATGTTACTCTCCATCCCTTCTACTATCTCCACTCAAAAAATCACGTCAATTCATCGCTCCGTTTTGCCGTGAAAGAAAGACAAACAGACAGACAGACAAACACACTTTCCCATTTATAATATTAGTATGGATGTTATTTATTTAAACCAAAAATCTCTCTTTTTAATTGACTGCATCACAAAGAGTGTTATATATATTTTAAATTGGCCTAAAGCAATCTTACATTTTCCATTAGCGCGCTCATGTCTTTTCCCTTTTAAAACATTTTCACGTTAAAGTTTTAAGAGGGAACACTTTTATAGAACAAAAAAATTCGTTGTGTAGCAAAGTGCTTTAATACATTCATAGAATAGCGCACAATGTTTCCTGTTAGTATTTTACAATTTTGTATACTTACGAGGGTAGGGCGGGTAGAAAAATGGTAAGAAATTTACTCTGCTCGAACAAAGAATTCAGCTTGAAGCGAGTATGTTAGTGCTCTAGTGCTAAACGCTTTGGAATCTTCAATGAAACACATTTCAGCTTTACTCACATCCCGAACCCTCTAGCAAAGGTAAGTACATACATTTTTTATCCAAAAAGGCAACGTTCCGCTTCATTCTGCAATCATATTAAACTTTCGAACACACGTGATTCGAGAGACAATAGAAAGACAATAGCAGCCCGACAGCCGGCTGTCGGTTAGTAGTTGAAAGAAAAATGTAAAAGTTTGTGAGAATGTGAATGTTACACTTCCACTCAAAATTACTAAGAGGATATTTGTTGAAACTTTACGATAATAAACCTTAAACATCAGTATAGCCAATGATATTACAAGTAAAAGGTGCAGATAGATTATAGGCAGCCAGCATGTGACACTTTAAAATGTAGCTATTTGACCAAAAATGTCACATATTACATTCGTCTCTTTTTCACACGCAATACCTACATCTAATTGTATGTGTGCGTTAGTGTGCCATTTTTGAAGATAGAGTGTACATAAGTAACCTATCTACACCTTTTTACTTGTAATATCATTGAGTATAACAAATAGGCAACAACATAACGATATAACCCACGGGAACGGAGATATAAGCAAAGAACGTAACCCAATTCAACGCGAGTTAAACCGCGGAGAACAGTATTCATAATATTGATAAAAACCTATTCTGTTATGTAAAAAATAAAACGCCATAAAAACTTGGACAACTAGAGCAAACTACGGCAGGAGTACTACCCTGTATGAAGGAGCACAGCTTTACAACAAATTGCCTTTGACTGTAAAAAATCAAAGCTCCATATCCATTTTTATTCGCTCTAGCACCAATTTATAATTAACATTTTTTTGTAATGTAATCTAATGTATTTGCGTCGCATCTCCATGTAAGGGTCAATTTATAAGTACTAAAAGCGAAGCTGCACGAATACGCGCGCACTCTTACGTGTAGTAATAGGCATCAACAGCAGTGCTATTGAATCACTTGCCAGTTGACTCTCGGTTCACTAGTGGGCGCACATACGCGAGAATGCGCGCGCACCAATCAGCATTGGTCACGCGCAGACGCGCGAATTCCGAAAAATGCACGCGTCTTTTTAAAATCTCAGAAGTAATGTGAGCGTTACGCTGTGGAGTTAAGGTTGAATTTGTTATGTTCAGTTTTGGATAGACGCTTCGATGCGATTCGACTCTGCGCTCCGCTAAGTATAAAAATTGACCCTAAGTATTAGAAATAAGTTTTTTTTATATAATTATCTTGAGAGATAAAAGCACTTAAACCATAATTTCTCTTATTTTGGAGATATTTATTTTTAGAGTAGGTTCAGTGCACACTGAAAGGTTATAAGCTTGAAAGAATGCTTAATTTCCTCTCTAGAAGAACTTTCTTTCATGTCGTTTGTTTCTGAGCATTCGCTCGGAACAGTAATTAAATATTAATGACTGGCAATCGAAATTCCGTAAAGAGCGTTCATTCATTGTTAAAAAGCAATTATAATTGTCACTAATTGCTCGCGAAAGCTGTTTAAAAGTTAAGAAAAGTTAAATGACGCTCTTTCCCTAAAAACAGTCACCTAAAATGTAACAATTCGTGATTACATTTTGGGACTTAGTTATAAGTAGCTTTTATAGCGGCTGTGCTCTCATTAGAAATACTTTCTCGAAACTTAAAATGCGCATAAAATATAATTTCTACGGCTTTGTCACCTTTTTATAAACTTTCATCCCCTATCCTACCAACTTAGGGTTTAATTTCCAAAACTATATCATGAAAAGAAACTTCTGTGTAAAAAACATTTACCAATTATGGCCTCAATACAAAGAAAATAAGTAGTTAGAAAAGTCCTTTATTTTATAATAAACATACACCTCAAAAATATTATTTATTTTATAATTTGGTCTAAGTATTCTCTAGAATGACCTGACTCCTTACAGGAGAAAACTATCTGTCGATGTCAACACCTTTCGATTTACTAACGCCGTGATCTCATACATTCGATATATTAAACTATCGAATTCATAACCTTTTGCTGTCATGAACGATCAATTTCAGCTATGGATGTAACGCATTCGATGTAGTGTAATTCGATATCGCAATTTGAATCGCCAAATCTGTGGTAAAGGGGAGCTACATACTCTTGAAAAACATAATCAGAATTGTTGAACGTTTTCGACACTCAATAAGGAATGCAAAGGCTTGTGGTATGAATTGTAATAAACCATGATACGAGAACAACCACAACAGGCCGTGTAATTGAGAACAGAATTAATATTTGCTCTATTACAACATATACATTTAATTAGTAAGACTTAATGAGTGTAATAATTTTATAAGCCATTTTCATCTATCTGCGTCATTCTACTTACGTACCTATATCGTTTTTAACTCTTTCAAATTTTGGCTTAACATTTGCTCGGAGAAATTTGTTGGTATTTTAACATATTATTTTGTTTTATATCCATTTTGTTTCTACTACTTTAACTTTTTCTAAACAAAACCTCTAATAACATGAATTTATTCAAAATATGTTTTTTCTAATATATTAGCTGACCTACTTACCAACAAAAACAAACAAAACTCATTTGCACATAATACGTGTAGCAAGATTAATAAGCCATTACTGCACCCACACAATAACGTTAAGTGTTTGAGTTAGAAACGTCAATATACTGGTAGAATGCAATATTGTGGTCGCAAACGGGCCACTCGCACATACCATAGTTTTTTTTTCAGTATGACATCTTTTTTTTTTCAATCCAAATTAACGGGTACTGGGAGTACTATTTTCACAATACTGAGAAGGAATAGCGTTCCGAATCTCAACCGATTTACCAAAGAATAGAGAGAGTGGTCGTTGGACAACTAACTCTGCCTAAGGCAATAAATTCATAGATCAGACATGGCTCAGACAACGAAGCAGCTAAATGTCTACGACAGATCGCTGTGCTATGCGGGATACACACAAAAAAAAAAGTATGACATCTCTCAGGGGTTACAAAAAATTAGGACCTCCAGGCAATACACGGAACACGGAACTTTTGAATTAACGCGCTAAGGGTTCAACATTGGGAGAATTAATGGTCAGCGTAAGAAAAGAGAAAACCCATTAGGTCAGGGTCCCCGAACCCTCCAAGACTTAAAGATTATGGCTCGCAGTTACGGCAAGCTGATCCTTTTCTCCAACGCTGACTGTACCTTAGTAGGTGTTGCCAGGGAAGAACACGACAGGCTGAATCAGTATAGATTAATTAAGGACACATTTACCGCTTAGCGGGCCCTGAGTGGGCTTCGGGGGCATGAACGAAATGGTCACTAGTACGGAATGATCACTTGAGAATGGATTTACGGTCGTTAAACACCTTCGACTACTTCGTGATGGCCCAGTGGATAGGGCGCCCGCCTCGTGTGTAAGAGGTTGTGGGTTAGAATCCGGGCAAGTACCAATGTGCCTTTTTTAATTCATATGTACTTTCTAAAGTTTATCTTGGACATCACTGACATCCCGCTGTGCCTCGGAAAGAACGTAAAGCCGTTGGTCCCGGTTGTCATTCGTAGAACTTTGACATTCGTTACTAGTTAGCAAGAAACTCTGACCAGTCTAACCAAGAGGTATCATGTCGTCCAGTTACTGGGTTGTGGAGGTCAGATAGGCAGTCGCTCCACGTAAAACACCGGTATCTAGCTGAATCCGGTTAGGCTGGCAGCCGACCCCAACACGGTTGGGAAAAAGGCTAGGAAGATGATGAAACACCTTCGACTACATGTAAATTGAGTGACATTAGTAATTTTCCTTGTTATAAGACCACTTCACCCTGCAAGTTTTCCCTAAATTAAAAAGAAAATCAGCTAGTAATATAAATAAAGTAAAAACTAAAACGCCTTTAACAAAAGCGTAAAGAATATACAAAGCATGAAAAATACCCAAGACGTTAAAAATGTTGTTCATAATAAAAAAAAAAACAACGGAGTAAAAGACAGTAGGTACTAGGTATTATTATTTATTTTTAATACCTACCTAGTACCGAGTTATTTTTTCTAAAATGCACCGACTAAATTTTAACGAACAATATTATTACACGTCGCGTGTATTTTTCAATTTTTTTAATTTGGCTTATTTAAAAAGTTCAAAATAAAGTTTTCAAATAAATTTCTACTCTCTGAAACCCCTTTCTGTTCACTTCACCATAGTCAGATAAAAAATGGACATCGCTGGCCATTAGAAGTGGCTGTTATGAATCGCCGGCGTGCAAGCCACCTCAGACTAGCGCACCCAAAGTATGCATAAACATAGCCTCGCATATTTTTGCAGTGAAGTACACACTCGGATATGTTAGCTTACGGCGAGTTCCAGTTGACTCGACTATGACGTTTGAGTGCATGACATAAGAATGCTTTTCATAAACCATGAGCTTAGAAGCGTTGCTTTGTAGCATAAAGGCAATTTAAACTAAAACAGACTAAAACTCAATAATTTAATGCAAATGAAGCATCTACTTTGAATCGTCAAGGAGTCAATCAGACAAAAAGTTGAAGCTTCTTGCTCGAACCAAACAATAGGTTCCTAAGCTCTATAAACATGGAATATAACGTACAGATAATTTAATTATTCATGTTGAATCGAATAGTTTGTGGTGAAAAAAGTAGCAAATCATGCTTGATAAAATTGTAAAGCCTAATAAGTATTACTTACTTAACTGACAAAAAAGCTGATATTAATTTTTGGTTATCTAATTTCTGTAATTAACGATCGAATTGGAAATAAGTTTTTGATATATATAAATTATATTGGCATCTCGAGCATCAGAAAGTACGTAAAGACGTTGATCCCAGTAGCCATTCGTATAACTTTGATAGTCATTGTGGGTAGTGAGTAGAAGTCAGAAAGTCTGAGAACCAGTCTATCCAAGAGGTGTAGTAAGTATTTACCCAGTAACTTGGCTATGAATGCCTGATAGGCAATTGATCCATTTAAACACATCGTCATAATCACATTCATCTAAATCTGCTTAGACTGGAAGCTACCCTAACATATTATTGAATGTTTAATCAAAATTACCTTTATTTTAAATTCTAATGCCATGCACACCTTGAAACGACTTACTTGGAACAGAATCACGTCTATGTCTGTCTGTAACTCGATATCCAATATATCTAGACCTACTTTTATATTACTATTAACAACATTGAAGGGTCATGTTAAGTGGTTAGAAAAGTTTCGTCGTGTTTAACCTTTGGAGTTTCGCTTAGTTTATTATTTTGCAGTGACATTTACAATTGTTTGTGTTACAACTTTAGTTTAACAATTTATGCTAAAATAAAATGTTACAAAGTTGGTAAAAAGTCTCAAAACATAATATCCTATTGTTCCGAGGAAGTTTATTTGAAGGTCTACTTTATACCTATTATCTGCGGCATCGCGTACAACAGAACACAATAGCAAATATTTCAAAATATTCGTAGTTTTTTATTATTGCTGACTATAGTCCTCTATTTTTATGTCGCAAATAGACATTCCTAACTTATGCTCTTATTATAAACTAGCTTTTGCCTTTAAATGTTTGTTCTGCATTCAAAACAGTTCAGCGGTTTAGGCGTAAAGAAGAGACAGGCAGAAAGACAGACAGACAGAGTCACTTTCGCATTTATAATATTAGTACGGATATGACTGTGAATAACTCGTATAAATTATAAAACCTAAGGCAAAATAATACAAAAACAAATAGAAAACTTTAGGTACTTATGTCTTTATCAAAACTAAAATTATCAATTATCACGTATTATTTTTCTTTTAAGAAAATCCAAAAGAAAATATTTCTATAATTCTAGAAATATTTAGCAAACGTAACCAGCTTTTCAGACTAACTGAACCGAAAATTACGTTCCGAATACCGTTTCAAGAAAACAGTTGAAAACGGCAATAAAAACGGGATAAAACGGATAGCGACCGTTTACGGAAACGGAAAGATATCAAATCAGTTGTCAAACGCTCTCGAGGGAAATGACGCATTTGGCAGAAATCTCTTGGACACTGAGTGGCCACTGATAGATAGCTTTAAGTGTTGTGGTAGATAGCTTTAAGTTGCGGTAGAGCTCAACAATTTATGGCATTTATTTCACTTAGATCATTACTTTACCCTTATAAATTGTTAAAATGACGGTCATTAGGTAATAAAGTTGAAACTAGTGCTCATCATCTCCCTAGCCTTTTCCCAATTATATTGGGGTTGGCATTCTAACCGGATACCAGTACCAGTTCTCATTTTCTCCCGGTTCACATACTTTGTGAGTTTTTAGTCATACATGAAAACTGGAAGAAAAAAGAAAAATTTATATTTACCAAACACAGGTATGTATATAAGTAAGATACCACAAATAAATTCAGTCATTTCATTTTATTACGATTGTCTGATGGTCTGTAGAAATCAACCTTAAACCTTCGAACACACGTGATTTGAGACACAATAGAAAGACAATAGCAGCCCGACAGCCGGCTGTCGGTTGGTCGTAGAAAGATTAAACAGTTTCCTCTTTCGAGGTCCATCTATAACAGGGGTTCACAACCTTTTTAAATTAGAGACCACATTGATTTAATTATTATTTGCAGGGACTTCATGGTTAATATTTAATCACAACTTATAATATAAGAGTCGTTTTAAATTCTACTAATTGACTAGATATAATTTTAAAAGTTACCGTACATTACAGTTTCAAATATTTCACGGACCATATAGCCCTTGTAAACAACCTATGACCACTGGTTGGGAAGCACTGGGGGCCTACCTTAAGCCCTTATAGCAGTATTACTTCAATATTACTTTCAGTGGGAAAGAGACGGCGCTAGACAACGTGTCTAACGCTGTCACTTGCACACTCTGGAACAGAAATAAAACAATCTTACTTTAAACGTCATGGTAAGGGGGCTGTTCACTACCATTTCAGTAAATGTCATAACGTTGGATTCACTCTTTTATTACTAGGATATGCCTTTATGGTGGAAAAGACGTAAAATTGTATGAGGTTTGGCAGCGAAATATAAAAGGAATAAGAGAAAATGTTTCATATAAAAATAAGAATGAACTCGACATGCCGTCATTTACCTAGTTACGAGGGATATTACGCTTTATTTATGAAAGACAGACAGACAGAATCGCAACATGTGTAATCAGCCTATGTCTCTTATGGAATATTTAGGATGTTATATTATTAGCAATACTTTCTACTTATTAAAGGCGAAAGAAATCTATGTTAAGCCTTTTTGAGTATATTGCGCTTTATGTGGAGAAGTAAATAAGAAGCTAAAATAAAGCAAAAAACCAGCCAAGTTCGAGTCGAGCCAGCGCACGGAGAGTTCCTTAAATCTGTTCATATTTTGGCCGGCTCTCTGTTGACATTATTATTACCACGAAAAAAAAGAGCAAAAAAATCACGTTTGTTGTATGGAACCCCACTTGAATATTTATTTTAATCGTTTTCAGTAGGTGTCGTGTTGTTATAACGGGAACAGAAACACATCATCTATAAAACTTTGACAGTCTATCTATCACGGCAATTAAGATAAGTCTAGCCACTAGGACAGTAGGCTCTTTAATTTGTACGCTTAAACGCAAAACGTAGACAGGACTCTTATATTTAATTGTAACACCATTTAAAAACCTATGTTTACAAATAAAGATTTCATTTTCATTTTCTTAGTAAAAGGTCCCGTTTTCACCCTTTAGGTAAGTACGAAACCCAAAAGAATTCCTAAGACTCCTAGACTTTTATGAAGAACACGCCACAGATCTTACTATACATACAATCAATACACTGCATTCTATTCCCAATCCTCGATCAATAATTCTCTGTCAGTTTCTAACAATCAAACTGCACAGTCATTATCCCGCTCTTACGGGTGGCTTATCTGACTCGGATATGGCACGAACCGGGTATCCGGATGTCAACGTTTTATCCGTGCACATTTTGGGTCACTCTACATGACCTGGGGCGATTTACCAGGATTTCAATTCGGTTAGGAGACAAACAAACATATGTTCTGTAGATGTTTGTTGTATGTTTTGTTCGTGATATTGTTTTGATGTATAAAAAGTGGTAAACGACCGATATTTTTTATTATTAATCCCATTACTAATCACACAAAGTTTGTCTTGACTGGGAATCAAACCGATCCCCGATTCCTACGAATAGCAGTCAGCATTGTATGAATTAATTAAAAAAAGATTTTTTAAGAAGTTGTTTTTTATTTAAGAGTACAATTTTGTGCTTTCGGTCATGAAGTCACGTAATCTATACAACATGCCCCGGAATAAACGCACACCACCAGACACCCCAATTAGAATATTATTATGTTATAATCATAATACATAAACTGAATTTTTATTATTATGTTTAAAACACTGTTTTTTTTATAAATTTGTTGTACAGATTGTGGGAGAAAATTATAGACACATTAAAATCTACACATGCACACAGCCGCACTTGCATAAGGGTCTAGCGTAGTAGGTATTTCATCCATTTTAGCTTGTTTTGACTGTACAGCGGAAGTGTGACAGCAGTTTACGTAGTTTTACTTATTTTTGTGATCAAATATTACCTATTTTTAAGTATGTATATCAGTTGTCTGATTACCATAACACAAGCTCTGCTTAGCTTGGGATCAGATTGCCGTGTGTGGGTTGTCCGAAGATATTTATATTATATTATATTATATATTATATTAAAAATTACAAAAATCGATTCAGTAAACGATTCTGCACAAACTATTTTCTCAAAGTGCATTAATTCAGTTACACATTGTATATGTTACCGGCCAAACCCGATTTCAGGACAAACTAGTTTAGCTAGTATGTCCTGAAATCGGGTTTGGCCGGTAACATATATGTATAAAAGAAAGTCATGCTAGTTACACATTTTATAACTCAAGAACGGCAGAACTGATTTGGCTGAAAATTGATGGGGAGGTAGTTTACGACCAGGGGACGGACATAGAATACTTTTTATCTTCTTTTTTTTGTTACCAAAAATAACGCGGGTGAAACCGCGGAGGACAGCTAGTATTTTATAAAGAAATCTTTGAAAATATTGTTTGAAAGAAAAACACCTAACCTACTTGTAATTCAGTTTGTGTTTTAAATATATTTAAAGTGGAAATTTTTACATTGAACGTTTATACGTTTTCTGATTTCCAATTGGAGAATTCAATCCCTAAGGAATTTCGTATTCTTTCGGATTTATAATACTAGCTGTCCTTTCTGTGTTAAATTTCATTTAAATTGGTTTAGTAGTTCAGACGTGAAAGCAATGCAGACAGACAGTTACGTTCGCATTCATAATATCAATATAGATTAGGATAGACTACTTATTTCACGCGGCTTCCACAGCCAATTTTCATAAAAAATACTATTATGGTTAAATTTTCAAAAATGGCTACTTATTATTCTAGGTAGGTATATCATAAAAAGAAAGAAGGTGTTGTGTGCATTTTACATGTTTCTAGCTATTCGCTTTGATTACAACCAAAGATATATATCTATTTTATAAATGTCTATTTATTAACATTTGAGCCTAAAAAAACAAATTTGTAGATTTTTCAATCCCCGAGTGATTTATGATCATCTTATATATAAAATTCTCGTGTCACATGTTAGTTAGGTACCCATGACCAATATTTTGAAAACATTTAACTACAATCTTGGGTTTTAAATGGACCTCATTTTCGGCTTCCGCGCTTCCGAAAACCACAAAACGTGAGGCCAAGGCGCATATCAAAAAATCTCTCAGCCGCCATCTTGATTTAAAGACATAATCAAAGATTTCCCTTGTTTGGAGTTTATAATACAGGCAGCCAAACTATAACTGTAGTGTACCTAAATGAAAAAATTGCTGCAATATATGGCCGAGCAACACCGGCAATATTGCCGGAGTTGCCGGGCCATGCTCAAAAAATTGCTGCAATAAAATTGCAGCAATTATGTTGCCCGTTTAGGAGAGTTGAGCGCCTTTAGAGTTTTATTACAACCCGGAACACCACATTTCGACGACTGTTTGTCGTCGCTCAATGAAAAATATCTGTACACAAAGTTCTTCTTACGGCCCATGATTTAATAAAGAAACTGTCAAAACTCAATTTTTTTATTTTTTTCATTATTTGATTTTTTCGATTTCAATTCGTATAGTTTGAGACTCAAACTATACGAATTGAAATCAAATAATGTAAATAAATAAACACAGCGAAATGCTACGTTGCCGTATTGGGCTCGAGTAATAAGTACCTACCTACTACTAGACGACGACGACGCGTTTCGTATGCGTGGCCGCACCGCACACAGCATGGTCATGAAGCTGGCAACGTTGCGTATCGAAAGAATGAATAACGTTATTATATCGTTATACTAATAACGATATATTGATAATATTGTTAGTGAACACTTGAGGATTTCGTTCCGTTTGTCAGTATCGTTATAGCCAAGGTATTAATTTTGTTACGATCCTGGTGGAACGGTACAAATTATCGGTAGGTACCTTACTCCTCCGAAACGGCTTTACCGATTTTTACCAAATTTTAAATGCATATTCAGTAGATCTGAGAATCGGCTGCTATCTATTTTTCATACCCCTAAGTGATAAGGGTTGTTCGCCCGTAACATTTTTAACGCGGGTAAAACCGCGGGAGGCAGCTAGTTAAAATATAAATATATCATCATCTTCCTAGCCTGTTTGGTCTATTATGTTGGAGTCGGTACGTGCTTTCCGAGGCATGGAGACTCAGTGATGTCCAAGATAAACTTTAGAAAGTACATATGGACTGAAAATGTCACATTGGTACTTGTAAGATTTGAACCCACAACCTCTTACATGACAGGCGGGCGCCTCAACCACTGGGTCATCACGACATTCCTTAAAATAATCATCATCTCCCTAGCCTTTTTCCCAACCGTGTTGGGGTCGGCTGCCAGCCTAACCGGATTCAGCTGGATACCGGTGTTTTACGTGGAGCGACTGCCCACCTGACCTCCACAACCCAGTAACTAGGCGACACGATACCACTTGGTTAGACTGGTTATAGTTTCTGGCTAACCAGTAACGACTGTCAAAGTTCTACGAATGAGAACCTGGACCAACGGCTTTACGTGCTTCCCAAGGCACTGAGAGTCAGTGATGTCCAAGATAAACTTTAGAAAGTACATATGGACTGAAAATGTCACATTGGTACTTGTAGGATTCGAATCCACAACCTCTTATAGGCGGGCGCCTTATACACTGGGCCATCACGACATTCCTTAAAATAATAATAGAAGATATTGAAAAATATAGTCAACAAAAGAGACAAATAACCAGGCAGTTACATACATAACAGCGGAAGTTTTAAAATGAACTTTTATAACAAACTGCTCATATCCTGTTCATTAAAATATTCATTTTAAAAGTTCGTGATGGTCAGTCATGTGAAGGATCCTCTCATGCATGAGGTTGTGAGTTCAGTTTATTGGAAATATGTACCAATGTGTAACTTTTAATATTGAAAAAGTTGAATAAAATGAACATGGGTAGTGCTCAACGGTGCCTTTACTGCATTTATCTTGCAGTGGGACAATAATATGTTGGTTTGAGAGTATGAGATCACTATAGAGAAGTTATGTGAAGTTTTTTAACACCAGTTAGAAGCTGGAAGGGGTCGCTAGTTATATAATTCTACCATTACTAAAAAATGTCGGCCATTAATAAATAAACATCCCTGGACACACATACGGCCAAACTAGAAAAGTATTAGGGAATTTGTCCCACGACCTCCGGCTTATAAGTAAGGGTCACTAACAGTTAGACCAATTGGTACCAGAACTCGTGGAGACATCCCATCACATCTTTTTTAAAGTATAAAAAGATATAACGTAGCCCTTGCAAAGTAAGTAAAAATATTCCAGCAAAGTACGTAGGAGGTCTAGTGACCCAAATACAGAGACCCATCTTTTCAGTATTCTTTTAGATGCATAGACAGATAAGCGGCGTAATATAAGCTCTTTTTCTTATTTTCTCGGCACGGTGAAAAGGAAAAAATAAATTTTTACACGAAAATTTTACATAATTTTCGTGTAAAAATGTGCTTCAGAGGTAACCTCTGAATTTTTATCAATGGTAATGATGCTTGTTTGTGTTAGCTAGTTGCTTAATTCTGATTATGTCTTGTTTAGAAATTCGTAGCCGTGGAAACATGCAGAATTTTAAATTGTATTTAAATGTCGTGAAGGCAAGGAATCAAATCCGGGCAAATACCAATGTGAAGACTCCGCTACGAAATCTCGAAGTTTGAAATGTCGACGTATGTTAGTTCTAATGTACAGGATCTCGATGTAAGTACGCCAGTTCGAAAGTTCACTGGAGCGAAGTATGCAAGGCCGACGTATTGTTAGTTAGAAAGTATACGAGTGCGATGTCCGCCAGTTCGAAATTAGCCTGTTACAAAGTATGAAATGCCTCCGTACTGTTAGTTAGAAAGCGTACGAGTGCGATAGGACTAGTATTAAGTATATAAATGAATAATAGACTATTCGCACTCGTATGCTTTCTAAGTTGGGGTGCATGGACAGAAAACCTCCTCGTGTGCCCGAGGGCTGGAGTTCGCTTATGGATCCGTCCGGGGCGAAGGCCAGTCCGAGGGACGGTGCACCCCGGGAGGTGTGCAACGACTCGTCACGGTACGTTGTGCCTGTGGGGTCTCGTTGCACACTTTCGAATATTCTGTCGCGGAGGACTCCACCACCTGTCCCTCTGAGTAGCAGAGGGCAGTGTGTGTTGGAGTCGGGGAACGGGCTCTGCGTGCACTCACCCTGCCGCAGAGCAGGCAGCTGGGGGTCGTCATCCCTAGCTGCCCCCGTTGATCTCGTAGCCCCGTAGTCTGTTACGGTCATGTCTCTGACTTTCGACGGGGGTCGAGGGCCTTGGCTTAACCGCCCGGGCCGCGAGGTAGACAACCTCTATAAAAAATCACCTCTAATACCAAGTTCTGGTGCGTGGCGAAGGTACGAATGGCTGAGGAGTAGTGTCGTCTATTTGTGGACGGCGCATCAGTCTCTAGCGCACCCCCAGCCAGGGAACCGGTGGACCCTCTGGTTGGGTTACAAATGTACACTTGCCCAGGTACAGGGGGTTATCCTGGGTGTACGTCTTAAATCCCCCATACTCGGGGGACTTGACTATGAATGATACAAAACAATATTTAAAAAACACCGGAAGAAAGGGAGAGGCGCGGTCTATTGAGGCTGACGCAGTGATGGGCTCGAGCTCTAGAAGCTCGAGCTCGAACGGCTCGAGCTCGGGTAGCTCAGGGCGAGAAAGGAGGAGAAGCCGCAGCAGAAAGCGGACAATGTCGGAGGGCGCCTCGTCGTCCTCCGACAGCGAAGCGGCGGCACCGGCCCCCAAAATCCCCACCAGCAGGCGGGGTGCGGGCCGTGTTGGAGGAGGGGGGCGCAAGCTCCCCGCGCAGGAGGCAGCTCGGCGAGCTGAAAGGCTCGCCCTGGAGGGGCGACACCCTGGAGCGGCTTCCGCGCAGGTTGACGGTGCATCCGCCACCGCGGGGAGCTCCAAACCGGAGCGCGCGGTTAGCCTGGCGGAGGTAGTGACCTCGGCGTTGGTGTCTGTGGCCCTCAAAAAGAAGAAGGGCTCGAAGGACAGGGCCATCGCCGATGCCACTGCCGAGATTTTGGCGGCGGCGAATGCTGAGAATACGGCGGGCACGGAGCTGGCCGCTATGCGGGCCGCCATTGAAGAGCTGAAGGAAGAAAACAAGAAGCTTAACGCGGAGCTGGCCAGGCTCCGGGGGGATGCGCCCCTCACAGAGGAGCCCAAGGAGGAGTCGGAGCGGGACCTGCTCAAAGCTGTGGTGCAGGGCATGGCGGACTTCCAGCGCCGGTTTTCGGTGCTGGAAGGCATTGTCCTCCGGCCCCCGCTCGCGGCCAGTAGTGCGGTCCCGGCGGCGTCGACGGCACGGCCAGCGGCATCATTTGCCGCTGTGGCCGCGACTCCTGCGGCCGGCACGTCAAGGCGTGCCACCGCGCCGCAACAGGCGAAGGGGAAGGCCGCACCGCCCAACAAGGGCAAGGCGGCGAAGCCCAAAACGGTGGGGGCACCCGCAGCGAGTGCGCCTGCACAACGCCCCCCACCGTCTCACTCTTTTCCCCCCCCTTCTCCCCCGACTGCCGAAAGTCCGGCTGAGCCCGGCTGGCAAGTCGCAGGGGAGAAGAAAAAGGCGGCTAAGGCGGCCAGGGCCGCAAAAAAGCGGCAGCGGCAGCGGGAGCGTCGCAAGGCAAGGAGCCTTGCGGCCAGGCTCCGCACTCCAAAGACTGCAGCGGTGGTAATCACCCTGCAGCCGGAGGCGGAGAAGAAGGGCGTGACCTACGGGTCCGTCCTTACAAAGGCGAAAGCGGCGGTGGACTTGGCCGAGATCGGCGTCACCGAAGGTCTGCGGCTCCGGGTCACGGCGACTGGAGCCCGCATGCTGGAGGTCCCGGGAGCCACCAGCGGCCCCATCGCCGACGTCCTGGCCGAGAAGCTCCGGGCATCGCTGCCGGCGGAGGAGGTTCGAGTGTCCAGGCCCACCATGCGCATAGATGTGCGCATCTCGGGCCTGGACGACTCCATCAGGGCGGAGGAGGTGGCGGCCGCCGTTGCTAAGGCGGGGGATGCCCCACCGACGATCTGCGGGTGGGCACCATCCGCCTTGACCGCTCCAGGTTGGGAGCGGTCACGGTGAGCTGTCCCGCGTCGGTGGCGAAGGCGATCTCGGAGGAGGGCCACAGGCTGAAGGTAGGATGGACCTCGGCGCATATCAAGTTGCTGGAGCCCAGGCCTCTGCGGTGCTACAGGTGCCAGGTGGGGCACCATGTCGGTGTCCGCTGCACCGCGGAGGTCGACCGTAGCGGGGATTGCTTCCGCTGCGGTCAGCCCGGTCACAAGGCCGGCTCGTGCAATGCCGCGCCGCACTGCTTTGTATGTGCGGCAGCTGGCAAGCCGGCTGATCACCGGGCTGGGGGCAAGGCTTGCGCCCCACCTGCCAAAACAAGAGGAAAGAGCAGAGGGCCCTCTGCCGCCGCTGCCGCTGCCGCCGCTCCCGCTGCTGCTGCTGCCGCCGCTCCCGCCGTTCCCGCCGCTGCCGCGCCCGTCGCTGCCGCCGCGACCACCGAGGCCGCAATGGAGTGCCAATAATGGCTCCATTGCGCCTCGTACAGGCGAACATCAACCACTGCGCCGCCGCTCAGGATCTGTTGCTCCAGAGCATGGCGCAGTGGTCGATTAACATCGCCGTGGTCTCCGAGCCGTACTTTGTCCCGCCCAGGGATTCTTGGGTGGAGGACCTGAGCGGCTCGGTGACCATCATCTCGTCGGCCGCCGCCGGTACCCCAACCCTCGAAGGCGTCAAGAGGGCACAGGGGTGCGTTGCGGCACGGTTCGGGGAGATCGCCGTGGTAGGCGTCTATCTCTCCCCGAGCCGATCCCTCGTCGAACTCCACAACTCCCTTATGGAGCTGAGCGTCGTCGTCGCCGGGTTCCGAACCCTCCCCGTGCTCGTTCTCGGGGACTTCAATGCCAAGAATCTGGCTTGGGGCTCCCGATACACTGATGCACGGGGGAGAATGGTGGAAAACTGGGCCCTAGAGGCAGGCCTAGTTGTGCTGAACCAGGGTTCCGTCCCCACGTGTGTGCGGATGCGGGGTGAGTCGGTGGTGGACATTTCGTTCGCCAGCCCCGCTCTGTCACCGCGTGTCGTTGACTGGCGCGTAATGGAGGAGGTGGAGACGTTCTCCGACCACCGGTACATCCGGTTTGACGTCTCCGCCCAGACCTCCACTGCGCCGGTCCGACGGACCCCAAGCGGTCCGCGTTGGGCGCTGAAGCAGCTGGACCGGGAGCTTCTCCTGGAAGCCTCGATAGTGCAGGCCTGGGTGTCATCACCGGACAGGCCTGCCGACATCAATGCCGAGGCTGGGTGGTTCCAGGAGGCCATGTCCGATATCTGTGACATGGCAATGCCCCGGGTTCAGCCTGGAAGGGGTCAGCGCCAGGTGTACTGGTGGTCGCCGCAAATCACGTCACTACGTGAGGCGTGCGTGGCTGCGCGACGCCCGTACACTAGACACCGCAGGCTCCGTATCCGCCCTGTGGATGCGGATGCCATTGAGGCGGAGCTGTACGAGGGGTACAGAGCGGCGAAGGAAGCCCTCCGACTGGAGATATTGCGGGCCAAAGCTTCGGCCCGCCAAGAGACGCTGGGGACTCTGGACAGAGATCCGTGGGGGCGCCCCTACTTGGCGGTGCGGGGCAAGCTCCGTACCGCGGGCCCCCCGCTGACGCAGAGTCTCCGGCCCCAGGTCGTAGAGGGCGTTGTGAGCGCTCTGTTCCCTTCGCGGGGGGAGTTTTCTCCCCCGCTCATGGCTCCGCCACCGGCGGTGTCCGATGCGGACCGCGACGGCGACGACGACGACGTTCCAGAGGTGACCGAGGTAGAACTGGGAGTGGCGGTGCTAAGGCTTAGGGCCAAGAACACCGCCCCAGGACCCGACGGCCTACCAGGGAAGGCCTGGGTCCTGGCCTTAGGGGCTCTCGGGCCTCGACTAAGGGGGCTCTTTAGCGCATGCTTGGAGGAGGGCCAGTTCCCACTTCGTTGGAAGACAGGGAAGCTGGTCCTCATACCGAAGCCGGGGCGTCCTGCGGACTCTCCGTCCGCGTACCGGCCCATCGTTTTGCTCGACGAGGCGGCAAAGCTCTTGGAGAGAGTGATTGCGAGCCGCCTCATCGAGCGGCTGATGCGGGTGGGGCCGGATCTGGCGGACGGTCAGTTCGGCTTCCGTAGAGGACGCTCCACGGTGGACGCCATCATG
The DNA here is from genome assembly GCA_033675125.1 of Athetis lepigone. Taxonomy (NCBI): domain Eukaryota; kingdom Metazoa; phylum Arthropoda; class Insecta; order Lepidoptera; family Noctuidae; genus Athetis; species Athetis lepigone. Next base: position 16,888,708 of record CM066218.1, read on the forward strand.
CGCGTGCGAGCCCTTACGACAGGGGATGCGGTGGCACAGGGCAGGGTCGTCTTGGCGGTGTCTCTCGACATCGCCAACGCCTTTAACACCCTGCCTTGGGGGTGCATAGTGGCGGCACTCCGGTATCACCGGATGCCTGCCTACCTCTGTCGTGTGGTCGAGGCCTATCTGACGGACAGGGCCGTCATCTACCCCGGTCACGAGGGAGTGTGGAGTCGACGAGGGATGTCGTGCGGTGTTCCACAGGGATCGGTCCTGGGGCCGCTCCTGTGGGACATCGGGTACGACTGGGTGCTGCGCGCCGACCTTCCCGATGGTGTCAGCGTAGTGTGCTACGCTGACGACACGCTAGTCCTAGCGCAGGGAGGGTCGTTCCAGGCGGCGGCCGACTTGATGACAAGTGGAGTTGCGACAGTCGTGGACAGGATCCGGCAGCTGGGACTCGAGGTGGCCCTGCACAAGTCCGAGGCCATGTGTTTTCATGGCCCTCGGCACCGGCCACCTCCGGGGTCTCAGGTAACGGTGGGAGGGGTTCACATCGGTGTCGAGTCGACGATAAAGTACCTGGGACTTGTCCTCGACAACCGGTAAAACTTTACGGAGCACTTCCGACGTTTGGGCCCCAAACTGGCGAAGGCCGGAGCTGCCCTCAAGCGGCTCCTGCCCAATCTCGGTGGCCCAAACGCCTCCTGCCGGAGGCTCTACACGGGGATCGTGCGGTCCATGGCCCTCTACGGGGCTCCGGTGTGGGCGCCCAATCTAGCCGCGGCTCCGGCCCGACTTCTGAGGGCGTCCCAGAGGGTCATGGCCATTCGCATGGTGCGGGGATACCGCACGGTCTCCTGTGAGGCGGCATGCCTCCTTGCCGGCGTCCCGCCGTGGGATCTGGAGGCAACAGTCCTTGCACACACGTACGAGTGGCGCGTGGAAGTGCAACGCCGGGGTGAAGTCCCGATGCCGCGGGTTATCGCGGCACGGCTCACGGAGCTCCGGCGAGATCTCATGGCGGAATGGAGACAACGACTGTCGCAACCTAGTGCTGGGCACGCCGTTATAGCGGCGGTAAGACCCCTCTTTGAGGAGTGGCTGGAGAGGCGTCATGGCACTCTCACGTTTCGCTTGACACAGGTCCTCACCGGACATGGTCAGTTCGGGAGGTTCCTGTGTCGGATTCGGGCGGAAGCGACGCCTGGGTGTCACCACTGCAGTAACGGTCGCCTGGAGGACACGGTCGAGCACACAGTGGAGGTGTGCCGCGCATGGGCGCACCATCGACGTGTCCTCGTAGAGGCGATCGGCGGCGGTGACCTCTCGCGCCCGGCGCTGGTTCAGGCCATGCTTCGGGGCGAGACGGAATGGGATGCCGTCGCCTCCTTCTGCGAAGCAGTTATGCTGGTGAAGGAAGCGGCGGCGCGCGAGAGGCAACGACGAGCCTCTCGCCCCGGACTAAGACCCAGGCGAAGACGTCGAGAGTCGCAAGACGACTACCGGCCACCGTAGGCGCGGTTCTGCGGATGGCGAGCGATGGGTAGCTCGCCGCCCGGCTAGGACCAGGACCGCGTAGACGGCGCGTTAGTGTTCCACGCGCGCCTCAAAGAGAAGGAGTCAGCACAGGAAGGGGCCCAACAGGGCCAACGCCTGCCGGGGTTGCGGAATGTTTATAGTGGTTACCGTGACCCTGGAACATTAAGGGCAATCGAAGGAACATGAGTGGGTTTTAGTCAGTAAGAGTCTGACACGCCCTCCCGTCGCACCCAGGACGGGAGCAGTCATTGGATGATTTCCCACTCACCAAAAAAAAAAAAAAAAAATGCTTTCTAAGTTCGATATTGGCACTATCGCTATTAGAACAATTGTAATAATAATACCAGCCTGGTATTATTATTATAACACCAGCCTGGTATATTATTATTACAATTGTTCCACAATTTACATACATTAGAACTAACATACGTCGACATTTCAAACTTCGAGATTACGTAGCGGAGACCAATGTGGCATTTGCAATCCATTATGTGTTATTCTTCTGTACCAACTCTTACACGCAAACAAAACAAAATGGTTTATTTAGGTACAGCTTTCTTGCTTAAGAAACATCAATTCGCATACCGTCAATCGATCACACCTACAAAATAATAACATGCCAATAATCGCCTTCATCACTCCCTTATCTCACTCACTGAGAACAATATTTCCGCACCTATATTCGTAAACGGTGAATTGAACTATCACACCTGAAATTTTTTCTGTATTTTGTGTAAAATACTGAATTTTTTTTTTGAGGGTGTACTCATATACATCAAACAACAAAATTGACCCGAACCAATGACACAGCACATTAGCCAGTCGCTTAACCACTTTCACAGTCATCCAGGCTGTGAAGATGGACTGTGATACCAGTGATTAATAACTAGATAATTGAAACTTAATGATGCCTACGATGCTGATGCTACATTGTGATAGCATTATGCTGAGATAAGGGCCATTTTTGGCACTAGTATTTTTTTTTCAAGTGTTTTTTCCTTGGTATGTGTTCAAAATAATTTATTTTTTCTTTCCTACACACCATCTTACTCCTAAATACCGGACGCTTCTGAAGATGCACTCCAAAAAAATATACTTCACATACAATATTTAGATCAAGCAAAAATGAAAGCATGGGTGTTCCCATACAAGAAACCAGATACTATGGGCGTTTTCAGCTTTGTTATATGATGCTTGTACAATCTATATGAAAAATTCAACATTCCAGCTATTGAAATTCATGAGATACAATCCCCTAACCGACAGATGGACGGACAGACGGAGAGAAAGCGGAAGCTTTGTGAGATCTAGTAGGCTCTATTATGACTCCTTTGTCTAAATTCACCAAGCAGATTGTTATAGAATAGACCCACACTTCAAATCCTCGTATGATATGAAGATCTGACACCTCTAGGCCTTCAGTAGCTTTCCGTAGTTCGACGGGAGAGGACGCACGCCCGTCGACTCGATCCGAAGTCTCGAAACATCGAAGTTTTTCCTATACTGAAAATGTTTTGTAAATAGTTTCGTGTGTTTTAGACAGTGTTATGATTTAGTGTGATGTGATTTATTTGGATATAATCTAGTTCGATGCCTGGTAAGTTTAATATTTTTCTTATTTAATTTTCGTTTGGATTATTTTAATATAATTTTCTAAAAGGGACCACCGTTTTCTCGAGGGGCTTGTGGTAGGATAAACTGTGATAGAATGTGGCACGTTAATCATGATTACAATGTTTAAAGTAAGTAAAAACTTTTATAGTAAAAAAATCTAGTGCATTTTTATAGACGAAGGCTTTGAGCAGTGGTTGAAAGCCTAATACACTATTTATCATATTATCTGTGTGTTTAGGAGCCGTAAGCTAAAAACTGATCGACTTTAAATTCTACGCAGCCGAACCCGCAGACAAAAGATAGTAGGTATAAAATATTTTTAGCGTTTTTATCTTACGGCATAATATTGCACTTTAGATAAGCTCTGAAGCTTGCATAAAAAGCTTCACATTAATCAGTGGGTTTAATATAAAGGGATTTTATTAAATTATCGTACGTGTTAAATATTATGAAGGGGTTTCATTAAATTGTCGTACATAGGTATAACGAGACAACGATCTTCCAACTTTTTCAAAACATCTATTCTATGTATGTATGTATATTGTATGTAACTATGTAGGTTCGGGTGTGTATGTAGGTAGGTATCTTGTAACCTTATTTTGAAGCAGATCTTCACGGGATTGAGCTGAAATTTTTCCTGCATGTGTAAATCGGGGTACAGTACATTTACATCAAAGCTTGTATAAAAAGTTTTTTTTTTGTTTAAAAATAGGCGCAGCCGATAGTAATTGATCAATTTCACATATAAAGAGGAAATTTTAGTTTTTCCTGAATAATAAATCCGTATGACTTTTCAAAAACGAATATTTAAAAAAATATGTTTTTCGTAAGGCCATCATGCCAACCTTCCTTGGGTAACAATGTATTTTGTTATTCATATTTATTCAAAAGTGTTTGGTTATGTAATCTATTTACTTTTTTCTAATAGAAACCCATCCTTCAGCAAAGTGTCATCACAATCTGATCAATGGTTTAGGAATGCATAGAAGACAAACATACAAATATTTATTTTAATCAGATATATCGTCAACAGTTACTATCCTATGAAATAAACAAAAATGTGTTTTAGCTTTTCTTTTTAAATGGCATATTGGCGTAGTGTTTAATAAGAATTTACACAGCATAAAATAAAATTACTTGCCAGATACAAACATGGAACTTCATTTCATAGTTTAAAAGTAAACGGAAATGGATTTTATATTGTGGTTTTATCCCTTGACAATGTTTCAATATCATTTGTAAAACTGGGGCGGACAATTTGACTTGTATTTATGTCACCGGAAAATAACAAAATCCGTAAGTTTATCAATCTACTAAGAAGTTTATAAACTTCCGTAGGATTCTAAACGGGAGATAAATTGTAATATTTTACGTCCACATTTTCGTAAATTGATAAACTTACTGAACTCACTCGTAAAATAATAAGTAAGCAGTAACCAAAAGCTACGCGCGATCTGATTGGTTGACTGTCACGTGTCACTTCTCCTTCCTCGCGGCCGCCATTGTTCGCCACGGAACATAAATAAACCAGTTTGCTTGTGCGTTTTTATTAGTTTTATTTGTTAAACTGTGTTGCAACTCAAAGAAAACTCAACTCACTACATCCGTGCCAGAGAGGAACCAGGCATTGTTGCTTCCAATTTATAGTTTGTCAAGTCTGATTATACCAAAGTCTTTGGACACAAGCATTGCCACTATGAACATTGACCAATCAGAGAGCAGTGTGTTATTTTACGTATTTCAAAGATGCGTATATTTAAAAGAGTTTCTGTGATTGGTCGAACCATTTAAAATCTTACAAAACTAAGATATCCGTTAGTTGACGTCGGAAATTGATAAATTTACGAAAGTGTGGACGTAAAATATTACAATTTATCTCTCGTTTAGAATCCTACGGAAGTTTATAAACTTCCTAGTAGATTGATAAACTTACGGATCTTGTTATTTTCCGGTGACATAGACAAAGAGTTTTATTCTTAAAGGGTTTCTTTAAGTAAAGTACTAAGTATGTTATGGTTGATGATGACAATTTTCAGAGTAGAACGGGGACATCAGACAAAAGGACAAACACGAATGTTTAATGTTTCATTTCACTCGGTGAAGTTTCTAATGACCTTTGAGTTCCAATGTGTAACTCCTCATTACCAAACTGTAAATATCATATTAATGTATTGTCACTGAATCACAATGTGTCTGCAAAGTTTCGTAAAAATCGCCATTGTAGAAGTGATTATAAAACCTGTCACAAAATTTTATCTAAGCAAATTTACAAGGTAAAAGAAAACAAACCATTTTAAAAAACATATCACGGCCAGTCCAAATCAATTCGAAAAATGACCACCGCGGATTAACTCGAACGAATGAATGTCAGTTTCAGAAATAGGGAGTGACCTACTTCCGTGACTCACGTATAACTAAGCCCAGGACAGCTTGAAAATAAACGATTTGGACTAACAATGTGTCAATGCAATCACAGACACATATAGCCTGAATATACTCTTGTTACCTACTCGGAACTTATTTACATCATCATTATTACGAAGAGTATGCCTATATAATAAAAACTACGCAACGCATTTTGATTCCATTTTTTTATCATTATCATCTCCCTATTTTTTCCAAACTATATTGTGGAAGCGACTGTCAATCGGAGGTCCGATTGACAGTCGCTTCACTTAAAACTTGCTTTGGGTTGTGCAGGTGCACAACCCAATAACTGGGTGACACGATACCCCTTGGTTAGACTGGTCAGACTTTCTGGCTTCTGAATACCCATAACAATTGTCAAAGTTCTACGAATGACAACCGGTATTAACGGCTTAACGTGCTTTCCGAGGCACGGGATGTCTGTGATGTCCAAGATAAACTTTAGAACTGTTTTTGTTGTAACATAGTGTAAATAAATACATTTTTATTTTTCAGTCAATTGAACTTCGGTTACTTATTAAATGCCAATTTCGATATTTTTTTCTTCTTAATGCATTGCAATTGGTACATTGTGCTCGCTCTCATGTTATTTATAAAAATAGCATATATACTCCACCTTTTTTTCTAAAGTCGGCTAATAAAAACGAGGCCCCGAGAATTTATTTATGTCTTTTTAAAAATGGTCTACAAATCTCGTTAGGTTAAAATAACACGACAGTAATGAGAAATCTACGTAAAATAGAAGGTATGCTATGATATATAGCTGCCAATTTAAGAGTTTCATATTTACTTTGCCGGCCACTCACATAATAATATATACCTAGGACACCTAGGTCATTAGTACGGCAACCTCAATTTGTTTCTAAGAAGGTTGTTAAAATAACAAACGATTTTTCTAACTATATCTGAGAGAGAAAATGCTCTTATCACTAAACTGCCTTAAACAAAGAGTTCAAAAAGTTTACAAACGTTTGTTGCACAAGGCATTTCAATCGAACTTCTCCAACGCATTGCGCCCGACATCTCGACATTAAGGGAAATGACTTTCTTATTGACTTACCTTCTTAACAAGCTTTGCACACCGACTGTACTTGACTTTTCTATTTAGCTACTTTGAAACTTAATTGACGACCGTTTATCTTTTTTCAATTTGTTCTGGTTTACTGGATTTTCTTTGAGTTTGTAAAGGTTCGTTTTGGGGTATAAAGTTGTGGTATTAAATTCTAAAGTTACCAAAACTACGTCTGCATCCGTTACTCAAATGGCAACTGGAACCAACGGCTTTACGTGCTTTCCGAGAGAGGATGTCATTGGTGTTCTAGGTAAACTTAAAACAGTTATTTTGAGTATAAACCTCATATTGGCCTAGTTAAGAACCCACGTCGGGCAATCACGACATTAAGTAAATCTGTGTACACATTTTTAACCCTTTGACAACCAAACGACAGCCGGCTGTCGCGCTGATAGTGTCTTTTTTGTGTTTGGGATCACGGTAGTTCGAAGGATTAACCTTTCGACCACCAAACGACAGCCGGCTGTCGCGCAGCAATTGTTTTTCTATTGTGTTTCGGACGCGTTCAAAGTTTTAAAAATACACAGTATTTTATTTTAGTATTACATAACAGAAGTTGAATATTCGAATTGCAATCCTTTTTGAGCTTTAATCATCAAACAATTGTTCAATTGCTCAATTTTGCAAACACTCAACTGCGCTACTAGATTTGTAACAAACAGTTGGTATTAGAATTCCGGAACAAATTCCGAATTTGCGCTAAACATCGTTTGATTTACAAGCGGACTTCTATAACCCTTATTTATACACTGTTTGGCATCAAAAAGGATTTATTTTGTTTTGGGATAGTTTATATCAGGGGTGGCCAACCGGTCGATCGCGATCGACCGGTCGATCGCGACTTCTAGTCCAGTCGATCACAGCCAGGCAAAAAATATAAATATTATCTACTACAGCAGCATCATCTTGTACCATTTTTAAATCAATTTTGAATCTACAAGGCAAGAATAAAACATTAACAAAAATGATGAGTTCTATTGCAGTATTTCGAAATCAAACAGAATCTAGAAATTTTTCAACTCTATGTCATCTAACATAGAGTAGAAAAAATTTGAACAATATGTAAACATCAAGGATCATTTATGGAAAAACATCCTACCTACAATTTCATTCCTGAGAAGTACACGACAGAAATTAGGGCAGTGATAGCAGATTTGAAATTCGCTTTAGTGATTTCAGAAAAAAATAACAGTTAATTCAATTCATAAGTTATCCGTTTAATGATGCCATTGATCATAGTGATATCTTTGAATTGGCTACAAAATTTGCAGATACATTTCAAATGGAGCACATAATGTTACAAAACGAAATGATTACTCTGCGCTGCGACATATTTATAAAAGCAAGGGCTTCCGCAAGTCAAGATTTCTGGGCATTATTTTCCAATGAAAAATACCCAAACTTGAACAAATAAAAAATAAACACCGTTCTTTCTCGCTTGACAGACGCTCATACATTGGATTCTTTAAGGTTGGCAATTTCCAACTACAAACCTGATTATGATAAACTTGTGGAAAATGCTCAGGCGCAATACTTACACTAATATATAAGACCGATATAGAGTTAAGTAAAATTAAGGAAACGATCACAAATGTGATATAAACAGAACCTACTAAGACTACGCTGTTTCATTTATGATTTCAAAAAGTAGGTATGTGTTTGGTAGATCGCACAGTGTTTCCTTAGTAAATAGTAGATCTTAGGTCTACTCAAGTTGGCCACCCCTGGTTTATATTCACCGCACAAAATTCCGGTCACGTCGACCAATCTCAGTGGCGGTTAACCAAGTGTGCAAAAGAATTATAGTATTCAAAGTCTTACCATATCCTTACTAATATTATAAATGCGAAAGTAACTCTGTCTGTCTGTCTGTCTTTCTGTCTGTCTGTCTGTCTGTCTCTTCTTCACGCCTAAACCACTGAACCGATTTGAATGAAATTTGGTACAGATATAGTCTGGGACCCGAGAAAGGACATAGGATAGTTTTCATCCCGGATATCCCCCGGGAACGGGAATTATTACTCCACGCGGACGAAGTCGCGGGCAAAAGCTAGTAAGCTATATATTGTAAAATTACACACCATAAGAGCAAAATGAAAACGAAAACGAGAGCAAGATGCAAAGTGAAAAAACATTTACTTCTTCATTTTAATATAAGTTTGCATTTTGGAATTTGCGCTCAGCCGGGTAAGAAACACAATTTTGCGGTACAATAAATTACTTTGCATGAATTTGGTTACTTTATACAACCAAATTCTACGACCGTGATGCTCGATAAATATTTATCAAATAATACTGGCATTCCTTTTTTAACTTTAAACAGTGAAAATGGAAAATATGAATTTAATTTCAGCAACTTATGTAAAGTATCTATTTGCAAAAATTTCATTTTAATAAAGCATCATAAGAATTCAGACGTATATAATTCGGCCTTTTATCAAGCATTAATAGTAAAACACATTTTTTTTTATTAAAACGCAGTAGGGGTAAAACCAAAGAAAGTATATAGGCCGCTATTAAAACCCTCAAATAAGCGCCTCGACATTGACCCTGGATTCGTTTATAATTATATACTTACATGCTTGCTTTTATAGTAAACTAGCTTTTGCCCGCGACTTCTCCCGTTCCCGGGGGATTTCCGGGATGAAAACTATCCTATGTCCTTTCTCGGGTCCCAGACTATATCTGTACATTTAAATCCGTTCAGTGGTTTAGGCGTGAAGAAGAGACAGACAGACAGACAGAATTACTTTCGCATTTATAATATTAGTACGGCTAAAAGAAGAAACTACTTAAAAGAAATGCTTCTAAAATGTTAAGTTGCGTTATTTTTTTTTATTTTATAATTCATATTTCAATAGTAATGCCTGATTGAGCTGTAAATAAGACTTGAGTTTCTGCTTAAATGCGTAACGGCTAGTCGCCGTCCTAATATCAAGAGTCGTGAATGTTAAAGGAAGAATGAATGAAATAGGAAGAATGGAAAGGACGAAACAAGAGAAGATTGTTGGAAGAACGCAGATTTCTAGCTTGCAAAGAACATAGATGAGAAGTTGAGGAGAGAGAGTTGAATAAGGAGTAAAGCGTTGTCAAGACACGCAATTTTCTTTTGTTGTTGCAAACTTACTGATCGTGGATTATTATTGTAAATGTAAACTTAAGAAGCAATAAACTATTTTGTGTTTTTTCGTATTGCTGTATAATAAAATTAAAAAAATATGCATCAGTCCATAGTACATTATTTTGGTCAAAGTTAAAAAGTATTCATTCAACAATAGTTCTTAAATGATGCGGTTCTCTGACTAACTGTATATAAGTTTAATCCCACCGCTGAAATATGGTAAGCTGCTTCCACGCTGAACTATTTTCAGCGTCGTTTCAGGGATTAATTGTGCGGGTAAATAATGGGTGTACAAATAGCTATGTATCTTCTTGCCTTGATTTGCTTGTAGGGGATTTTGTTGTTCTTTATTTTGCATTTGCTTTTGCTGGCGTGTCACAGTTGGGCTAGGGGTCAACATTAGGGCAGTGTCTGATTTAAAAAGAATGAGATAAGATCCAGATTTATTGACACTCTTCCAATATAAAATAAAATAAAATAAAAAAGCCTTTATTTCCATATCCTTAATTCCATTTCAAATGTTAGTATTAGTATGATAGTGTTAGTTGTGTTTTACTTAATGTCTAATGTTAGTAAGAGTTAGTTTTGTTGTATATGGACCCCTCTTCGGGTGAAGGCCTCCTCTAGTCTTTTCCACTTTTCTCTATCCTTTCCAATAGTTAGCCAGTCCTTTCCTACAAATTCCGTTATGTCGTTGGCCCATCGTTTTATCGGTCGTCCTACACTTCTTTTGCCAATTGGTCCCTTCCAGTTTGTGGTATTGACTGCCTACCTGTTGTCTGTATATCTCGATACATGACCTGCCCATTGCCATTTCAGTTTCAAGGCTTGTGTGAGAGCATCTGTCACCTTTGTTTTTTGCCTGATTATTGTGCTTCTGACTTTTTGTATTTTTCTTATATTTAGGATACTTCTCTCCATAGCTCTTTGCGTTGTCGTAATTCTTTGTTTTGCTTTGGTCGTATTTATCCAACTTTGGCAGCACTCTTTGCTTTGGACACTCTTCCAATAACTGTTTTAATTGTTTTTTTTTTCGTTTTTGTATTTATTTACATTTAGAAGGTCTATTATTAGGCCAGAGTAGCAGAATTTCTTCGAAAGTGTCACCGCACCCTGGAACAAAAGGGAGCAAAGCAATAACATTAGATAAACCTGCAGGGTACGACTAGTTCACTTATAAAGTGTACAAAATTAAAAAAAATTCTTATTTAATCCTAACATTTGTGGAAGACAAAGACATTAATCTGGCTATATAACTAAGTCCATTGTGGGTAATGAGAAATTAGTGCGGAGACAAAGGATATATAAAAACCGAGAAAAATATAATTGTTATAAGTTGCGAGACGTTGTCGCAATTTATAGTTATTTACTGTATTATAAAATACATTACACTATACCTTGTGCTATTATAAAACGCATTAATATCTCAAGGAAATTGCCTTCTATTGGTTCGGCTTAAAGATCAGGTTAGAAGAACGTTCATTAGGTAAAGTTATCTATAGTAATATTATAAATGAGAAAGTGTGTATGTGTCTGTCTCTCTGTTTGTCCGTCTTTAACGGCAAAACGGAGCAACGGATTGACGTGATTTATTAAGTTGAGGTAATTTAAAGGAGGGAGAGTGACGTTGGCTACTTTTTGTCTCTTTGTGACGCGAGCTAAGCCGCGGGCAAAAGCTCGTAAAGCTATAAATGTATTTCATGGAACATGAGATAATATAATCCTAATGAACCAGGCTAAACATATAAAAAATGATTCCAATGCAGTTTCCGAGAGAAACCTGTTTGAAACAAGCAAAGTCCAGCTTTACTATAATATATGTGTGACTTCATAATAATATGCATTCATGAAAGCCTATATTTACGCTAATTTACTAAAATTCACCGAGATAATGTTATTTCAGAACAGAGGCCGTTCCAATATTTCGCTCTAATTTTACCTAAAATCTTCAAACAATGGATATTGATCGTCGCTCAATTTCATTTATGAGCGCCGCAATTAATTTTAGAACGAACAGTAATCTCTAACCTTCGATTAAACTGTTCGCGCAGTGACTGAGCAATTGACTGCTGTGCGGCGTGTCACAGGTTCAATTCCCGTACGAAGTAAATGCCTACTTTGAATGGCCTACAAACAATCAAACAATAAGTAAACCAACAACGCAAGAGAAATGTGGAACAACACCAAGCTGTAATTAAAATTTCTGTATAAAATAACCTAAGTAGGATTTACCAAGAGGACGGGCTGAGACTATTTAAGGCATCAATGCTCATTAGACTTAATGAGCATTGATGCCTAAAATAGTCATCAATGCACAAATTAAGTAAAAATGTAATGTTGGTACAAATTAAGTAAACATTTTTTTTATTGAAACAGTTTTTGAAATTTCCTTGATTTTTAGAAAGGTTTTAAAGAAACAGAATCGATTGGCAACAATTCATGTTTTGTGTTTCATCTTAAACAATGTGTAACTGAATTAATGCACTTTGAGAAAATAGTTTGTTCAGAATCGTTTACTGAATCGATTTTTGTAATTTTTAAATATAGGTAATATTTTATCCCAAAAATAATTAAAACTACGTAAACTGCTGTCACACTTCCGCTGTACAGTCAAAACAAACTAAAATGGATGAAATACCTACTACGCCAGACCCTTATGCAAGTGCAACTGTGTGCATGCGTAGATTTGTAATGTGACTATAATTTTCTCCCACAATCTGTACAACTAATTTATAAAAAAACAGTGTTTTAAACATAATAATAAAAATTCAGTGTATGTATTATGATTATAACATAATATTCTAATTGGGGTGTCTGGTGGTGTGCGTTTATTCCGGGACATGTTGTATACATAAGATAGTTTTTCATACTGCCTCGCTGAACTCTCAGTTTTCGAAGATTTATTTTAAAATGAGAGATACACCCTCTTTTTTAAGCACTCATATTTAAAAATATAATTATGTTTCTTTATTATGTTATTAACATAACAACAGTTCCCTGAATAAAATATCGCATTCCACTGAACATTCAATTACGTTATGTAAAATATGACATTGATTCCAAGAAATTGCATTTCGAATGAAATTGGATTGTCGTTCGATTCAGTGAGGCAAATAAATTCTATTTAAAGAACATACAGAGTTGATTTTTGGAATAAAATTTGACATAAAAACAAAAATTATTATCGCATTTTTCGCATTTCGCACGTGCAACTAAATTGCAATAATTATACATCATCCTTTAAGCATGTATATGTATGTTAAAGTGTTTTTCAGTTTTACTAAATGCATATTATTACTTATAGAACTTGACGGACCTGTTGGTCTAGTGGTTAGTGACGCTGACTGCTAAGCCGGAGGTCGTGGGTTCGATTCCCACCCAGGACAAACTTTGTGTGATGAGCATGATTGTTTGTTCTGTGTCTGGGTGTAATTTATCTACATATAATATGTATGTATTCATAAAGCGTCTTACTAATAATTGCTGCATAAAGTTATGACAGGTTTATACGTCAAAAAATGTACGGTTACACAGGCTTTATTCATGACATAACTTTACACAGTGATTATTAGTAAGGGCAAAAGAATATAAGTATGTATATCAGTTGTCTGGTTACCATAACACAAGCTCTGATCAGATGACCGTGTGTGAGTTGTCCTAAAATATTATTATTATTAGAACTCTCTTTCAGAACCCCACAACCCATGTGACTAACACGTACCTCTTTGTAGTACTGATTGCCAGATTTCCTGGCTTCGGAATTCCCGTAACGACTGCCGCAAAATAACGCCTAATTATACAACGGGTTGTTTTTGATATCCCATAACTCTAGGGTTATATTATTTAAGTAAAATAACACAAAATCTCCAAGAATAGGTGTCCAAGGTAGGGTTGCCATCCGTCCGGGTTTCCCCGGATTTGTCCTAGTTTAGAAGGCATCCGGGGAGCGTCCGGGGAAGGTTTCATTTGTAGACCGGCTTTTAAAAAATCTACACTAATATTATAAAGACGAAAACTTTGTTTGTTTGATTGTAATAAAAAGTTTAAAAAACTACTAGACCCATTTTAAAAATTCTTTCACCATTCGAAAGCTACATTGTCTACGAGTAACATAGGCTATATAATATCACGCTGTGTCTTACGGGAGTGAAGCAGTGACCAAAAATCTAACGTAACGCGGCGGGTGAAACCGCGAGGAAGAGCTAGTAAATAAATAAAAATAAATTTGAGCCGCCCGCGAGACACGCATGTTTTCACGCGTCTTGTCCAGTTTTCCAAATTTTAGAGATGGCAACCTTACCAAGGCTGGTAAAGGTATCTTTTCATTGATAAATACTTCATAAGTAATTCATTTTTATTCAAACTTATCATTGCGACGTTGTCATATTTCACGTAAGGCTGTTGTACAATAATAATCATAACTTTGTCAAATAATTTTGATTGATGATGGTTGAAAAATAATTCATACGCCAGTTAGATCTTTGATATGGTCTAAATCATACCCTAGAGTTATGGGATATCAAAGAAAACACATTGTATAACTTATCTTACTACACCTCTGTAAATACACCAGTTTAGACAACATAGTAAGTAACAACGACGTAGTAACATAATACATAGTGAAACACAGCAACGTAGGCATGTTTTCCCATTGAAAGAACGAAATAAAATTTTGCTTGATCTTTAGCCCAATTCACGTCATCGAAACCGTAGCGATATCGTAACGACTAAGTCGTTAAGACCATTTTCGTATTCACATCCATCAATCGAGCTAAAACGACACCAATTTTAAAGTCGCTCGATGTAAGTGACGTTGATGCGACTCTAAAATTGGTGTCGTTATAATACGAAAATGGTCTTAACGACTTAGTCGCTACGATATCGCAACGGTTTTGATTACGAGAATTGGGCTACTGGAAATCAGACATAAGCTCGGCATCTAGAACCAACAAACACATTCAACTGTAATGTACTGAAGATTGAAGACTTATTTTCAGTCTTCAGTTCAATGACAATGACCATAATAAAAACCATTTGTTAGAACCCAGAACATGCTTTCAAAGCATTACTAACGACCTATTTTCGTACAATTACACTATAATTCAATAACATAATATCTTCCCACTAGTAAGCGGTGTTGGAAACAACCCAACAATTGATTGAAAACGTGTTTGGCTTCATAAGATTGAAAGCTCTGTTATTCGTATCGTTGAAAATATGTAGTTACATAGATATTGTTTCTATGCTGCATAGATTTTTGTGGAGAATTGATTGCATGTAAGAATAACATTAATATGGATTAAAAACTGTATAATACATTAATATGATTATAGATTGAGGCTTCTCATTTAAGAGGTTCTGATAGATGTACAAATGTCAATTTTCAATTCATATTGTACTAGCTTTTGCCCGCGGCTTTGCTCGCGTTAGAAAGAGACAAAAAGTAGCCTATGTTACTCTCCATCCCTTAACTATCTCCACTTAAAAAATCACGTCAATTCGTCGCTCCGTTTTGCCGTGAAAGAAAGACAAACATACAGACAGACAGACAGACAAACTTTCCCATTTATAATATTATGGATTTTGTAAAGTTTATCTTTTACATCACTGACATCTAGTGCCTCGAAAAACACAAAGCATGATCCTAGTTGTTATTTGTTCACTATGACAGTTATTACGTGTAGCAATAGAATCTAATAGAATCGGGCTAACCAAATCGTGATACCTAAAAACTTCAGATCAGACAAGCCGTAGATTTCATGTGAACCACTTGCATTAGTAGTCAACTCCATCTGTTTAAGCTGATGCTGGTACGCGATTTCTATAAGTAGCAAAATATACTGATAAAGCACTGTAGCTAAAGAATATTTTTATTAAACCAAGAATTCTGGAAAGAGATAGAACACAGTTAAGCTTAAGTCTATGCTAATTTTAAAATTTTCTCAGTCCTCAAAAATTCAACCGAACTAAAATAACGTAGACCTAACCACCCTGGGATCTTGAACTATAGGCTCAACTCGTCGACTCGGCTCATGATTATTTGGAGCTTTGACGACCGCAATGCAATTTAAATTTCAATCGAATTGAAGCGAAATGTACCAAAACCTAATGGTAATACAATTATGCAGATTTAGTATAGAGCCCTTTGTTCCAGTGAATTAATACATGGGACCACGCGTTGTTGACAGACATTAATGCGGAAACATTTCTGTGTAGCAAAAATGGAAATGATGTGACGAAACAGGAAAATGACTGAATTTGTTTTTACCTTTTTGAACATTGGAAACTTTTTTTGACCCCCGTTACGCTTTTTAGGGTTCCGTAGTCAACTAGGAACCCTTATAGTTTCGCCATGTCTGTCCGTCCTCGCTTAATCTCCGTGACCGTTAGCACTAGAAAGCTGAAATTTGGTGCCAATATGTATATCAATCACGCCGACAAAGTGGTAAAATAAAAATTGGAAAAAAATATTTTTTTAGGGTAGCCCCCTATATGTAAAGTGGGAAGTGTTTTTTTTTTATTTTAACCCTAACGTGTGATATATCGTTGGATAGGTATTAAAAAATAAATAGGGGTTTACTGATATAATTTTTTGATAATGTCAACAACTTCGGAAATAATCGCTCCAAAAGGAAAAAATAAAAGCGTCCCCCCCCTCTAACTTTTGACCCTTAGGTTTAAAAAATATGAAAAAAATCTGGAAAGTAGAACTTTATAAGGACATTCTAGGAAAATTATTAATTATTTAATTATTTTGAGCTTGATCGAAAGAACAGTTTTTGTATAAAAAAGAGAAAAAGGTTGTACAAAATAATTTCTGCGTACATAGTATGTCAACGTAACAAATAGCCTTTTTTTAAACATATAAGTGGGAACACTTATTGTGACGGACGGGAAACTACGGAACCCTACATTGAGCGTGGCCCGACACGCTCTTGGCTGGTTTTTTTTTTCATTAATCCCATTCACTGTTTACTATACGCAAGTACTCTAAAGTTTTATTTACTCTAAAACATGGATATCCTAAACACAACATAAGTTATTTTTTGTAGGGTGTATGATTAATCTCTGTCCAATTAACAATAGTACTTAAAAAAACAGCGTTTGTAAGATAATTTAGAAAAATATTTTCTTTGGTAAAATGTTACAATGGGTATAATTATGTGTTTAATCGTCACCATTCACTTACCCTAAAAAATCCTCGCATTATAGATAATTTTCGTTGGGGTCAACGGAATTCATATTTTGTAAACAACAAATGACAAAAATTGTTTGCTTACGACAAACAATTTTTTTGCTTACGACAAACAATTTTTTTCATCTTTAAATAAGGCAATAAAGAAATCACATCAATAAAAAGTTACAAATACGAACAGGTTATTTATACTCAGTCAGTTTTCTGTTCCTTTCGAAAACATTAATAAATTAAAAGACGCAAATACACTGTCACAAAAGGTTTTAAGGGTCCTGAAAGAACTTCCAACGATGTCAATTTTAACTTGGGAGAGAATTTGCATAAAAATAAGACAATGGCGTTCAAAGAAAAAGAAATACCATGACAAGATAAACAGGTCTTACTCTGAAATAAAAGTTTTAAAAAGATGAGGCCCAGAGAGAGGCTAAGCAATTGTTTCAATTTAAGTTTTTGATGGTCCAAGATACCAGTGTCAAGAGCCTTACGTCTTATGTTTTTCTTTCTAACTGACTTTTATTAGGGCCTTTTTTTAAGGATGGGAAATCATCAAATGACTTTTACCGCCGTGAGCTGGGAAGGAGTGTCAGACTTTTACTAAAACCTTCCCTTGTTCCTTCGGTTGCCCTTTGTATTCCGGGACTGCGGTAACTATTAATTCCGCTACCACGCAAAGTTTTACCTTCCTTACACTAACGGTTTGGGCGCTATGCCGAGGACTGGATGGCATAACGAAACTATAAGGGCTCCTTTAGTACCAATGTGGTAACCCTAAAAAAGTAAGATTATATTAAAAAAGAAAATATTTATGCTTAGGGTTTGAATCATTTGTTACCAAATTTCTTTTTTACCCGACCGCCATTAAAGTACGCCATTGCTGTTTTTGTTTTCACAAATTCTTTTCGCAGTTTCTGACATGACGTCTTGTAATCGTTTCATAAGAACCTCTCTCCCGGCCTCAATTTTGACACATGCCACTAACAAGTGACAGGCATCTCCACAACAGTACAATTTGGGTTGTAGTTGTTTATTTAACAACTCCCAGATGTCTAAACTTGTTATGGTGTGACTTCACTGAATTGGCGTATGTTTTGACTTGTGTAATACAAACTTTACTCTTTATTTATCAAAATAAGGGTTATATTCCCAAATACGCCAAATAAAGTTGCACCATTAAGTGGAGCTTGTCAAGATCGTAGCCTATGTTCTAATACAATAAATGGTTTATATAATAGAGTTGTCAAAAATATTGATATTATCAAAACAGCGGACAAAAATAATGCTTTGAACCATTCGATATATATTATTATTTGTTCTGATGTATTTCTCGTGTAAAAGTAAAGTTTGGGCTTGAAACTTAAGCTTTACTTTCGAATTTTGAAAATCTTTTTATATTGAATTATTTTAACTTTAATTACGTCAGCCATTTGCACATATTTTACAAAAGATCGACGTCAAATATTGTAAATATACAAAAACCCATTAACACTGTACCGACCGAGCTTTTTCTCGTCAGCAAACACTTTCAGGAATGCTCACAAAATTCAATTTAATTGGTTTGTTATCTATTTTACGTAAGTCTACCTGTGTAATGCCGCACAAAATTTGAGGAACGGAGGACTGTAAAGAGGATTGTTGACGTTTTCATTTTTTATTAGGGTGAATTTAAGTACCTCGTTAAGTGACTGCTTTTGATAAAAACGTGGTTGTTTATTTATTTGTTTACTGGCTTTTGCAAGCGACTTCGTTCGTGTAAAGTAAAGTAAAGTAAAGTACATTTTTATTTTGCAAATATAGGTACAGTACATGATGGTAAACAAATAAGAATTAGGTTCAGCTATATTTTACCAATAGGCATGCAAAAGTTGTAAGTTTACGCTAACACAATAAAGGCAATCAATACAAGTACTCATATGAATCATGGTTTGAAAAGTTAGAGATCATCATTACATTAAAAATTAAATTATCAAACATCAGAATTACAAATATTATATTAAAAGAAAAAAAGATAGATAATAGTTGTAGAACAGATTAATTACTTATATAAGTCAAAATTCTGCAGCGTCAAGAGGATTTAATATGATAAAAAATGCAAATACACATGTCAAAGATTTAGGTTGAGCAGATTAAATATAGGTACAAGTCAAAATTCAGTAACGTGAAAAAGATTATATAATGATTAACAGGCAAATACATGCGTCAAACATTTAGATTAAACAAATTAAATATATATGTCAAAGTTTAATGATGTCAAAAATAATAAGTAAAATTTATAGGCAAACATGTCAATTATTAAATAAATATTTAAATCATAAAAAATCTTTCTCATTGAGGAATTCGCTAACAGAATAATACGTTTTATGCGTTAAAAAGTTTCGGAGCCTGTTTTTAAACAATGATATCGGCAATTCCTTCCATTGTTTCGGCAATTTATTGTAAATGGTCGAAGCCATGCAATAGACACTCTTGCGCATTAGCGCCGTTTTGGCGGGATAGGAACATATTAAGTTATTGTCGCGCCTATTACGTGGAACAACGTCAGGACGTTTAAAACGACTTGAGTTAGACTTCACAAACATGGCAATTTCCGTTCGTGTGATCCACGAATCTTCCAGGCACTTATGTCAGAGAACCCAGGGTGATCATGTGTAAGGGTTTTGATACCCTTCCCGTCATAGCAATGGCTAAACTCCTGGCTTCAATCTAAAGACAAAAAAAAATTATACATGTCAGCATGATGAAATCGTTCGTGAAGACTGTAGTTAAATATTTTTAACCTTTAAAATACAATACGTATTAAAACTTAGTATATATTTCCTATTCGCAAATACAAAAATAGATCTTGCGAATCGTGTATAAAACAAAATATTTTATTTAAAATTGTTTTGCTCTTTTGTGAGAGATAATTCGTGCTAATCAAGTTATAAGCCTTAAACTTAACAATAAAAATCTGAAGTTGCTTCATTAACTTAGCTAAACTACTATTCAAATTTTACTTTTTAGTATAAAATCCAGGAAAAATATGTTATGCTAAAACAGGAATAAAAAGTACATCACAACGTACAAAGAACTCGCAACACCAGAGAACTTAGCAATTACGGGGGTATTGAAAAATTAAAGCTTTTTATGCACATTTTAACACACTTGCTAGTAAATTGACTCGTATTTCAGTGTATTTAGGTATACTACACAATAGCAAATTTAATAACACACAGTTGAGCAACACTACGGGGCCGAGCAAGCGTCAGCAGGGGTTCGAAGTTTAAATTAAGGATTCCGCGCGCCTGTTTAATTTTTTCATATGTTATAGAGACTGAGAAATCTTTTATTTAGATCTATGTATATATATCATAATCTCAGAAACTGCTGGACCGACTTAAAACTTATTTTGTCTTGGATATCGCGGGGGTCAGAGCTAAATATTTACTAAAATTACGTTTTATTTATTTTTCGCACTAGTGTAATGAAATACGTGTGTACCCCACAAGGGTGGAGTTTGTCCTGCCTTTTCATTTCTGAGATCGTAACACGGGTCTGTTAAAATAGAGGTGCCTGCCCCCCCCCCCCCCCCCCTGCAAAAGCGACACGGCTGGTTTGAAAAATTTAGAGACCTTTGAAGAAAAACTATAACAGCTTAGATAACTTTGTTAGATCAGGAGTTATAGAGGCCTAACTTGAGAAACGCAAATAATGCCAAACCTCAATACGATAATACAAAACCGGCATAATGCGAAATGGTTCTTAAGCTGTAATGCAAATTGATTAATTACGAAACCCCATTCTATGAGTGGCCTGACACCCACTTGGCCAATTTATTTATAAATAAACTAGCTTTTGCCCGCGGCTTCGCTCGCGTTAAAATGAGACAAAAAGTAGCCTTTGTTACTCTCCATCCCTTCAACTATCTCCACTTAAAAAATCACGTCAATCTGTCGCTCAGTTTTGCCGTGAAAGAAATACAAACATACAGACAGACACACTTTCCCATTTATAATATTAGTATGGATTATTCTGTATAAGCTCAGTTAAACTGTTCAAACACAGTTTAATTGCCAAGTATGTGTCTTGTTTGTCTCGCCACGTGAACTGGGTCAAGTAAATGTTCAATTATTTGTCTGAAGCTAATTGCGATGTGTTCTGTGTGGCAACTAATCTATCGCCCGCTGGGAATATCAACAGGCTTAGGTTGACCGGCCACCTATACGAGTTTATGTGATACCAGGAGTTCCCTGCGGATTCACCAGTGTTTTTGTAGAGCCTATACTATTCCTTATAAATAAGGCTATTGTATCCAACAAGGATTATTCTTTATGAATGGTAATTGCAGAGATTAGTTTAAAAAAAACTAAACATACTCGAAAATTGCAATCACTCAGTTTGCTTGTTTACTATTATGCACTTAGGATGAATCGTGTAATCGTGTTGTCATCGAATCATTTAATACGGCGGTTTATACGGCGGAGAAAAATTTGTCAGAGATGTGTATCAAAATCGACAAACAGGTAAAGTTTATAGTGATGGGCCGAATGTAGTTTGTACCGAATATGAACTTCGGCCGAACATTCGGTAAAATTTTAAAATTCGGCCGAAATTCGGCCGAACTTCGGTTACTTTTGGCGCGCTTTCTAGGGAGCGATAGTGCCTTATGTCGATTGTAGAAGATCCTGGATTTAATCGATTAATGACTATATTAAAGCCCAAATACCTGATGCCAAATTAAGTCGAAAATATTTTAGTGAGACTATTTTACCTCAAATTTATGAACTACTGAAAGAAAAATCGTCCAGATATGTAATGCTAAAATGGTTTCAGTTACCAGCGAGATGTGGACGTGCATAAATAATATGTTGTGCTTTTTTAAGTTTTACTGTACATTGGCTCGACAACAATTTCATATTACCACATACAAGTGTAAAAATGTCCATTTCATACCGCGAATATTTTACATCACTCTCCGATACTGAGCTGCAAATTGCAAAAAAAACTTACTATTACTTACTACAGCTACTTATAAAAATAAAGTTAGTTAGTATGCCTTAATTATTTCAATGTCCATGTCAAGAGGTCCATTTCGTTAATAATAATTATTACATTTTCTGATTTTCTGAAAAGATTGTGTAGTGGCAACAATTATATTACAATAAATGACTGATTATATTAGTATGATTGATATTAGTTTTACTAGTTTATTGTTTTTTTTTTTTGTAAAAATAGTTGAGTTAATTTAATCTTATCTTGGACCGAACGTTCGGCATTTGAACCGAAAGTCGGCCGAATGTCGAAGTTCGGTTGAAGCCACCATAATTCGGTTAAACCGAATGTGAAACGAACTTCGGCCCATCTCTAAAAGTTTAGTAAAAAAAACTTTCGGTTTATTACTTACCTGTAATTATTCCAAAAGACATTCTTTAACAGTAATAGATATTCAGTAAAAAAAAATCGTTGGGCAATAATTTGTAAACCTTATTCCCTAAAACAGAAAGTTCCTACTCAGCAAGTGTTATGGCTAAGTACTATCCCTGTCACCGTCGTACAACTATAAAACTATATCTGCCTAACTGTATCACGTGCTCCGTAACATGTATCAAACATGGCTTAACGACCAACTAATAGTATTCTATAGTCAACTTGTAACAGCTGCTATTGAATAATGTATAGTAAGCGGTAAGCGGTTAACCTGACCTCTACCCGAATAAGTAACCGTTATTTGAGATAAATACGCTACAATTACTTTTTTAGCAAACTTTGAAGGACTTCTGTTAATCAACGATTTCAGTTAAAGGGTTAATATTTATTGACGTGCATAACGGTTTATGTTGATAGGTAAGAAGCAAACACTGATATAAAAACACGTGTATTTCTAATTAGAACGCCTTTTGTATGAAATGCTACGCAAACGCGAGTGCTACGTCAAAACCCGTAGAAGTGTTATGCCTTGCTACGTCGTCGCGTCTTTGTGCTACGTCAGAAAGCATAGAAATGCTACGCTAACACAACGTCGTCGTACGTAAGTAATGATTATGACAAGAAACTCTAGAACTGCTACGTAGCGCAGCGTCGTAGCACCACGTCAGAAGAGTACAAAAGTGCTACGCCAGCGCAACGTCAGAATGATACACCAGCAAATCTTGCTACGTTTGAGTGCTACGCCAGATGTCACAAGGCATTATTCAGAACCAAATTCAAAGGCACTCAAGACACAGGAAGAATAGTAACTTCACACATTCATCGATTATTTACAAAGCTTTTAAAGATAAGGCAGATTACACCCACGTGAACATATAGATATTGTAATGTGTGAAATTACATAGGTATGTGAATAGGTAATCTCCTGTAGATACACGATCACGCGATGATAAGGTTCAATGTTATTGTGCATGTTTTTGTTACTGAAAATCTGATAACCTTTAGATAAAAATTACATTAGACTTATATGCGTTATGTCTATCATGTACTTGCTGATAGTGTGAACATTTTATTGCATAGCATGGATGTGGTTGTCCTTGATTTTCTGCAAGTAATTTTATAGATAAACTAGCTTTTGCCCGCGACTTCGACCGCGTGGATTAATAGCTCCCGTTTCCGGGGGATTTCCGGGATGAAAACTATACCATGTCTTTTCTCGGGTCCCAAACTATATCTGTACCAAATTTCATTTAAATCGGTTTAGTGGTTTAGGCGTGAAGAAGAGACAGACAGACAGTCAGACAGACAGAGTTACTTTCGCATTTATAATATTAGTACGGATTATGACAAAATTTGATTATTTTTTATTGCCCATCTGAAATGGCTTTGTAGCTTTTTGAAGTTGTTTTTTGTTGATTCCGTAAGAAGACTTTAGAAGGACTATCATTTGTTAACCATGGAGCTGATATTGCTATGGGAAATAAACTGACGATCTGACCGATGTAAAGTGGTGACCGCTGCATATGTTACACATCTACAATATCATACCCATTGCGTTCACATTTCAGAGACAAGTATTTTATGATATGTCTCATGTGTAACTACACCGGTACCCATACCCTTCAAAATGAAACACAGCACCGCTATTTTGCGGCATAAATCTATTTAGTGGTAGTACTTTCCCTAGATCAGCTCTTTCACAAAGAGTTCTACTATTTTTACCTCTCAGTTCGAGAAAATTCGTTTTATTTAGACTTAACTTATTCTGAATTTCTTTAATGGAAATGCTGTATATAATATCTGAAGTATTAAGAGAATTTTATTCCTGACATTCATTTTCAATATACTATCAATTAAATAACTCAGGAGTACATAGCTTGCAGTTCTGATGGTCGTTAGGGAGGGTAGGTTCTCAAGTTGTGACCACGTACCGAAAAACGCAGCATGGGCAGGTCTCCCGCAAGATGAATAGATGATCTCATTAGGGTAGCCGGGTTCCGTGGGATGCGGGTGGCGCAGGACCGGTGCATGTGGAAATCTTTAGGGGAGGCCTTTGTTCCGAAGTGGACGTCTTTCGGCTGATGACGATCAATTAAATTCCAACTTTCTTCTCCCACAGTTCTCCACGCAAAAGCGGCTATGTGGTCGCGAAAGCAGTCAGTGTGCAGCGCTGTTAGCGGAGTGTCAAGAGGAGATGAGGTGGACCAGACCGCCAATGGGTTGCAGCTATACCCCTTTGCTATAGCTCTCAGAGTTCGAGTATTACAGGTGAGAGAACTTTCTTTGTACATGTAGCAAAGAAGATAGGTATGCGAGGCCATCAGATATAATTTAAGTTTTCTCAAAAACTAATAGATATTTTCTAACATAAATTTAAAATTTAGATTGCAATAAAAAGTATGTAGCTTTTGTCCATTGGTGTTTAAGAAAACCTAAATTATATTTGACGGCAGGGCCGTCAAATATAATTTAGGTTTTCTACACCGATACCGATACACCGATCTATTTTGTTGATTGTACCTGGAGCCTGTTGTTAAAGCTGACGCAATTAAATTGGGACTGAAGTTCATGTTTATGTGTCGGCCGCCAAGAATGGAATGTTGTCTACTTAATCAATATTTTAAAGTAGAATTATTTTTTTACTTTTAACAACGAAATATTTCGATTCTTAATTCTAGGAGAAATTAAAATAATACCAAAATAGTATGATAAAAAGATATTCTGAGTGGGTGGCCTCAACTATATTTAACTGACCTTAAGTGTCAAGAAACAGAAATGTTCCTTTCTTCCTTACATATATTAACGAGGTGCTAACTGTTCATTAAATCAAAAAATAGTCCAAAAAATGGCAACCTGGGGCTTGACGTACGTTAAAGAGTTACTGTTATTAAAACCATTGCTTTGCTCGCAGTTAAGGTCGCGTCCGTTGCGTTCGCAAATTGCTACTTCAAAAGACCGGAAAACTATAACTGTCGGTTTTTTATGGAACGAAACAACGCTTTGTATTTAACGAATGGTAAACATTTCACGTGATAATCATTTTTAAACGAAATCATGTATACCTATTTATTTCACCAACCAACCATTTGGTGGCTACAATACACCATAATGCGGAATTTGATTAATAGGTTTTTACTGTCGTCACCTGTCGCTAAACACAACTAGCTGGCCACCTTGTTCCTATAGCTTTAGCGCCTTCAGTTACTCTAACAGTTCTCGAAATAACTTAGCTCTAACTGAGTAAATGATTGATCTATGAAGTGAGGTCGCGCTATTCTAGACGTCAAGCTCTACAGTGTGGAAAGTTTAAATAGGCCATGGAGGAAAACTACCTTAAATCATTAAGATAGGTACATTAATTTACTTAAAGGAAACATTTCTTTATTTTTAAAGAGAAACAAAACTGCATTCATATATTTTCGAAAATTAGCTTACCGCACTCGGGTATCCAACCGACTAAAATCCAAAAAAGTAATAGTCAATGTTTTTATGACATCTACTCTCTCTTAGAAACATAGTTAATTAAATTAAAGGAAAACTATAATTCTGAAAAGAATAATACTTCAATTGAACAAAAATTATCGACGGTTAAATTCGCCCTTTGACTTAAAAAGTTAAAATTTCGTGGTTTTCCCCTAATTTAATTGACTACGTTCGTTTCGAAGAGTTGATCCTTACGAGTGACCCTATCGATAAAAATCATAATTTAATGGAAAAAAACAACAACCTGTACAGGATGTTGCTTTTTCCATTTAAGCCTTCCCTTTAAGATTAAATAAATAAATAAATAAATATCCTGGGACATCATACACACGGCCATCTGATCCCAAGCTAAGCAGAGCTTGTGTTATGGTAATCAGACAACTGATATACACACTTATATAATTTTAAATACATACATATTATAGATAAATAACACCCAGACACAGAACAAACAATTATGCTCATCACACAAAGTTTGTCCTGGGTGGGAATCGAACCCACGACCTCTGGCTTAGCAGTCAGGGTCACTGACCACTAGACCAACAGGCCCGTCATTCTCTCAGAAATAAGGGTGTGACAATTTTAGGAAATCTTTAAATGCAGTTTATTTCTCTTTAAAAATAAAGGAATGTTTCTTTTGAGTACAACAGTTTACTTAACGATTGAACGTAGTTTTCTCTCAGGGCCCATTAAATCTTTCCACCCTGTATACTCTGGTTGGCAACTGCGAGGTTTAGTGTTTTGTTTCTGTTTATTTAAGTAGTAGTAAAGTTAGTGTAAGTAGTCCAATAAAAAGGAAAATATACCCTCAAAAATTTAGTTTAGAAGAAACACAATTCTGAACTATTTTTATACTAGCTTTTGCCCGCGGCTTCGCTCGCGTTAGAAAGAGACAAAAAGTAGCCTCTCCATCCCTTCAACTATCTCCACTCAAAAAATCACGTCAATTCATCGCTCCGTTTTGCCGTGAAAGAAAGACAAACAGACAGACAGACACACTTTCCCATTTATAATATTAGTATGGATAATCAAATGCACTTAATTGCTGGCCTTTTTAATATTAGTGGAGTGCAAACCCACCGATGTAGATGCAACGGATAAGTTTAGAACGGCTTATAAAACTTACCGGTTTAAAAAAATAACTATCGTAAAATATACTAGTATAAAGCTGAAGAGTTTAAAAGGAGAAACGCGCTAATATCAGGAAGCACTATTTTCTCGTCCTCAAAACCCCAGTGGTTTAAGACAAAAGTCTCTAAAGACCGATATGAAAAGACCAATGCGTGTTTCCAGAGATGACATACGAATCTAAGTCGTGGCCGCTAACTATGGGTCTGATAAGAAAGCTTAAAGTCGCTCAACACGCGATGGAAATAGCTTTGCTGAGGGTTGGGAGAGGATATCCGTAGGATAACCAAATTCGCCGACATAGTTCACAAAGTCGTAGTGGGCTAGGCACATGCCTCGATGAACCGGTGGCCGATGGCAAGAGCAGATTAGGGAGGCCTCCTGCAAGATGGACCGATTACCCCGTTAAAGTCGCAAGGAACCGTGGCGGCACAGAAGGCATGCGATGGAAAAAGTAAGGTGACTGGTCATTAGCCTCACCTTACTTTTTCCATCGCACTGTAGACGCTTGATAATGATGATGATAGTCCATTTATCGACGATGGACGAACGACTTAATATAATATCACTTTCGTAAGCGGAGCAGTAACTAAACGCTGGTGTGACCGCGGGAAATAGCTTGCTATAAAAACAAAATATTGTTAATTAAATGAAATTCAAGTTCAAGTTGTAATATCTTATCAGCTACAATCAACGACAAATAGTTTTGTAGATAAATAAGAGAAAGTTTTACCACCAAACTTTGTTTCTAATAAGGTCTGACGAATTAATTAAAAATTTTGTACAGTTTTATTACAAAAAGCTGTCAGATATCAATTGAATCATTTCACGGACAAAAAAAACTTAAATTAGATACATAAAATGAGTAAGGCTTATAGGTCAAAGATAACATGTTTTATTAGAAAATATTGCGGATGAAACAGAAGTGATAAAAAAAGGCTTTAATGAAATTATGAAAGTCACTCAAATTAGTTAAAAACACTTGCAAAGCAAACAATGGATTGAGAGAATGCAAACCCTCAAAATAAGTAGTTATTTCCGACACACAAGTTTTCTCAAGACCTCGACTCACTCTCGACTTAATTCGAAAGTTAAAATTCGTATGCTGTGCTTGTGAAACTTTTCGCTGTCTAGTCGAGGAATTAATTGTCTGTACAATGCACATAAGTTTTACATATTTTATAAGAATAAGTTCATTTTGGACGCGACCTATCTTTGGTGGTGCATTAACTTGTAAACGGATTACGATGTTCTTACTACATACATAATAATATGTTCATACTTCATACTTAATGCGGGATAGTTAGTTAATAGATAGATACTTACCTACTAGTGAGTATCTGGGCCAGAATACAATTTAAAGAAGAGTTATGTTTTTCAAGCAAATGTATGTATGTATCATTCATGGCACGCTCTACAGCCAAAACTTTTAAAATGATTTCAACAAATGACGTGTCATTGAATTCGCCTCAGTTGTGAGAGTGACAGGGTGGGTATAATTAATAATAAAAAGTGAAATAATAATTAAATGATCATAAAACCCTATTCCAACTTCGGAAGTTGGTAACAATTACATAAAACGGAAAAAAAGCCACCGACTTTCGAAATTGCAGTTGGGATTTTTGATTATTCTTTTTTTTAGATTGACATTCTGGCCCACTCGCTTGAACCAATTTACCACTACTTACTATCAAATTATCCAAGAGCGTGTTAACTCGGCTACGGTTGCAGTTACAGTTGCCACCTAACTCATAATGCAACCTGCCTCTATTTCCACACCGAATTACCATCACCACCATCACAGATATTTTTCTATACACTTCATATTTTATACAAAGCGCACCATTATGAAAGAAAAATTGCTCATACCTGTGCCTTGAAAAGACCTATTGCTCATACATAACTTTAAGCCTCTTGGGCGTAAACACGGCCATTTGTGGCAACGACAGTTTTACGTGTTATACAGCATTAAGTGTCATTATTTATGGGAATAATGTAGTGTATTGTACACGTTAACCCTTTATGGTATGTCCAATTATTTGTCGGACACATTAAAACATCATGATTGTTGTTACCACGCTGTGATGGCCAGTGGCTAACGTGCCCATCCCTTTTGTAAGACATTGTGGCTATATTTATTCTTATTATTATATCTATATACTCTAAAGTTTATCTTCACTGACTTCGGTGAAGGAGAATAAATATAAATTCCGAATCGCCAATCCCCCTGGAACAAGCGTGGTACTCAATGCTCGTGACTTTTCTGTTTCGGAAAATGCTCTTGTGTTTTGGTGGTATAGTAATTTCTAGTGTTATTATCGTGATTAAAAGAATTTTGATCAACGTGTGACATATGTAATTTCGCAAACGGTTACATGACACATCGCAGCAAAATATATATAAGTGTCAAATACTACGAGGCTAGTCGCTTCAGTGTATTTTGTGTGAAACATGTACACAAAGCAACTTATTTAAGTTTACAGCCACTACATACATAATGTATGTGTGAATAAAATCAACTCGTGTATTTACATTGCCTATTTGTTAGTGTTTGCTTGACATTAACCTGTTGCCCACGCACACACATGCAATTATTAGCAAGACTTCGTCATATTTGGCTTTGGAAAAATGAATATTCTACCCTCAAGAATTAAGAATCATCTATACGATTCTTAATTTTTGAGGGTAGAATATTATTTAATAGTTTAGTTTCATCGTTACATTTGCTTTTGACTATCGGACTCACAGAACATCTATATCGGACTTACGTTACGTTTTAGACATTATAACCTGCTTTTTGGAGAAGTGTTGTTTTTTGTTGTGTTGTGAGTCAATATGAATCACTTTACTATACCTTTGAGAGCTGAAATTGATATTTAACATGAGCAAAACGTATTAATATGTGAGATTGCAATGAAGATGAAGATTTCGGTGAGTAACAAAATAATTATTCAGTTTTTTTTTTCATTATTTATGATTCGAATGATGTTATATCTATACTAATATTATAAAGCTGAGGAGTTGGTTTGTTTGGCTGAGTTATAGTCTGAATTGAATAATTATGTGTGCTAGATGACCTATTTATCATGGAAGCATATATAAAACTTTATAGCTTCCTTATATAATATAATGTTTTTTATATATTATATATTTTTTTAAATAATATAGTTATAGATATAACATTATATATAGATTATTATACATATTATAATTATTTACATCTCGTTAATTATTCTTGTTTTATACAACAATATTTCATTTTTGTTGACAGAGAAAAACTGTTGGTGCACCGCTATACAGACACGAGAAGCATTGATCGTTGCGATCAGGACCGCAAGATTGGCATACACAAATGACAATGCGCGACACCGTGATAGATATGGTTGTTAACTTGTTACGCATAAAGCTGAGGTCTTCTTGACTTCGTCGCGTTACAATGTGTGCGGAACCAGCAGCTGGTTTAAAGCGTCGTAGGCTATTCCTTCCCATTGTTCACAGGCAAAACCGGAACCGTTTTATTTTTTACAATAATATAGTTATACTAAACGATAAGTGTTTTAAATCGGACAAGAAGGACAGTCGCAACATAATTATTATGGCGTAAAAATAGTGAGCGGAATAGAAAAAAAAATGTAAGTAGATAATATTACTGTTCTAAAGCCAATCGAGCCTTAGGGCTCATATGGTGCTAAAAGTTATAGATAGTGAAGGCGCATCAATCGGATATAAATATAATATGTGGAGGTAATTTCATTTATGTGAGTGATGTTATTGTTTGTGAGGTTACAATTGGGATAACTGTATCTTAATATCTCACTAACATGTTTATTCATATCATAAATAAATAAATTACCCTCTTAAATACAAAAAGTATCATTCATTCTTGTCCGATTTAAAATAATTGTCATGCATAAAACTTTGTTATTGAAATTCATAAAAATCTATTGAACAATAAATATTGTTGATTTCTAATTACAAATTGTTTCATTTTTATTTCTATTCTATTATAAATTACAAAAATAAACAACAAAATATCAAAAATGTTATTAGAAATGAAAAAAAAAACACGATGTGAGGTTCGATCCTAATTCAAATTCAAAAAATGCAAAAAGAAGTGAAGTTTGTGTGACTCGAACCTGCGACACACAGTTTATTGAGTGCCAGGCTTATACACCTACGCCATCGAACAACTTGCGTGAGAGTCTGAATTTGTGCTTCTTATTTTTTGGTTTATATTTATATTGTCAAGCAAACGCTCATAAATGAGCGAAGTTGCTATTGACTACCTACAACATTAAAGTTAAAGTAACAAGATATAGCAAATGTGTGCGTAACAACGGGTCTATCTTACAAGTAGATTTTACGCACACCAAGATTATGGTAGTAAGCGTATGTAAACTTAATTAGTTTGCTTTGCGTACATGTTTTTATTTTTTATCAATTCATTCGACTTTGAATTGTTTATTTTAAACATAAAGGTAACTTAAAAACTAGCTCTTTTAGTTCTAGTGTCATTTTAAACAAGC
Organism: Athetis lepigone; assembly: GCA_033675125.1. Taxonomy (NCBI): domain Eukaryota; kingdom Metazoa; phylum Arthropoda; class Insecta; order Lepidoptera; family Noctuidae; genus Athetis; species Athetis lepigone. The sequence continues at coordinate 16,920,201 of CM066218.1, forward strand.
TACATCAAAAAGCCAATCACTGTTCCTAATTCGAATATGACCTCTACAATGAGCTTATTCAGTTGGAGCGCGAAATTCGATTCGTGGAACGGAGTCCATTTGAACATAGCTAGATTGCACTGACTGGGATGTTATCGGATTAAGCAATCAATCAAGGCACGAGTCTCAGATACTTATTTGTTATGAGATTAATTTCACATCTGTGAAGTATGGGCGGTGTACAGGAAAACCTCCAAGCAATTGGTGTATGAGTAAGTCTGATAATGGTGCCGATTCTCACAAACTAACGTAAAAAGCTAAGTGCATCTTTCTCTTTTTATTTAATTAAGAAAAGGACAGAAGATAAAATATTAGTCCTGTCAATTTAGACACTCCATAGATAATTTAGACGCGATTTAAAAACATGGCGTCTAAATATAAGTCAATTTTCTTCAGGCGCTGTCTAATGTGACAGGATTAAACTAAAATGTATCTTCTGTCCTTTTCTTTAAGAAATGGAAAGAGAAAGATGCATTTAACTTAAATTTAGGTAAGCTTGTGAACAAGAGAATTAGCACCACTCTATGTGTTCAGTCAGGGATTAAAGTCAATCACCACTTTAACTTATTGCTTATACTTGGGTCAAAATCAAAATCAAAGTTTGTTTTTTGATAAAAATAAAACTCACGCAATTACATTCGAAAACAAGCTATAATTGTAAAATATTCAAATTAACATAATCCAAGGTTCTAACAAGATCGAATTTAATTATTTTTGTAAATATTGCCCCTATTCACTTTTTTGTAGTCCACAGAAAATACCGAAATGACCACAGAAATAAAAGAAATCAACTATTGCGTCAATAATGTTTATCGTAATGATAAAGAAAAAACTTATAATGTTTAAATGCATGTGGCACAACAAAATAACCAGCAACATTTTAAATCAGATAGTCATAAACACAATTAAAAAAATATTTCCGTGATTCCACAGGAAGTATTTTAATAGTCTACAGAAAGGAACAACATAACCATTATTCACAAATTACTATGCTTTTATAACTCACACGTCCATTGAAAATATTTTTATCGATATCACTGTCGTTAAAATGCTATTATGAATCATCCTCTTAGTTCTGTGAAGTAGTACAACAAAATTACCATCTTCTGAATAGACATCTTTTAATTGAAGTTTCTGTCGCAAGTGACTGATCACAGGTACGCCTTGTATAACCTCCCACACCATGGTGTGGTCCTTTACCATAGCCTGCTTCTCTAAAATGCCATGTTATAGTCTCATCATTCAAAGGTTTTCTTTAATATTTAGCAATTAAATAAAACATAGTTTTTTTTCAATTAAATAAACTAAATGCCTTTACCTGCACCCAAAAATATAAAATACATAAGTGTAAATACCTACAATTGCTTGTGTATTGCCATAAACTAACAAACAATCTAAAAGTAAAGTATTTGGTACAGTGGATATGTAAATGTAAAATCAATCCACATAGCCTTCTCCCAACAAAATTGAGTTTGGTTTTTTCATTCATAAAATAAGCCAAAACCGTCTAACGTGAGAAAAATCAGCAATAGATAAGAGAGTGGTCGTAATTAACAATCAACAGAAGTATAATAAATAAGAATATTCATTATAATCTCTCAATTTTGTCGATAGACTCCCCTTCTGTGGACACAGAAACACAGAAAAGAATTCCACAGAAGAGAATGTCATATACAAAATTGATCAAAAAGTGATATTTTTTTTAGGTTAGATTAACAACAACGTAAAATTTGTAAAAAAGTTCATTTCACTCAATTATACAAAGTTTCTCGTAATAATTTTGTGCACAACTACCGAAATATTTGATAGTAAGGAAAGACACACGATCTTTTACGAAAAACTTCATGAATACTTACAATTTTTGGGTTCGGTCAAACAAATTTACCGATAATTTTACGCTGCATATTGACAAGTGACAGCTGCAATAGAATTGCAAGTTTAAAAATAAAAATAACTAAATATAATTTGTGAAATCGATTATTAGAGGTGGGTATTTTGGGTCCTCAGAATGGATACATTTTCTGTAACCAACTGTTTAATCTGATTTTTTAACCCCCGACGCAAAAAGAGGGGTGTTATAAGTTTGACGTGTCTGTCTGTCTGTCTGTCTGTCTGTCTGTCTGTGGCATCATAGCTCCCGAACGAATGAACCGATTTCAATTTAGTTTTTTTTGTATTACAGGTGTTTTACGGGCGAGTGTTCTTAGGCATATTTGATGAAAATTGGTTGAGCCATTTAAAAGTTATGGGGGGTTAAAGTGGGGAAGAAAAACCGAATGTCTGCAAATATGCTCAAGTGGGGTATCAAATGAAAGGTTATGACTCGTACATCACAAAAAACAACAACTTTTATAAGTTTGACGTGTCTGTCTGTCTGTCTGTCTGTCTGTGAGTGTGTCTGTGTGTCTGTGGCATCATAGCTCCCGAAAAAATGAACCGATTTCAATTTAGTTTTTTTTGTATTACAGGTGTTTTACGAGCGAGTGTTCTTAGGCATGTTTGATGAAAATCGATTGAGCCGTTTTAAAGTTATGGGGGGTTAAAGTGGGGAAGAAAAACCGAATGTCTGCAAATATGCTCAAGTGGGGTATCAAATGAAAGGTTATGACTTGTACATCACAAAAAACAACAACTTTAATAAGTTTGACGTGTCTGTCTGTCTGTGTGTCTGTGGCATCATAGCTCCCGAACGGATGAAACGATTTCAATAATTTTTTTTTTTACTATTAAAGGTTACATTACGCATGCACACACGCACACACACACATACGCACACACTCGCGCACACACACACACACATGCACACACACACACACACACTCACATTTACATATTTATGTCACATACCTACCAGAAACGCACACACCATCTCTCAGGACAGGACTCTCTTCTTACTTTTCATTTTTATATTATTCAATTTTAATTACTGTATTGTTTTTATCGATAAATTAACAGAGTATATCTCGCAACTGTTGGCATTAATTTTATTATTTATATCTCGAGGGAAATAGCACTGATAACCGTAATACAGGCTTTGCCTAGCGCGGTTACAGAAGCTACATCCATTTGCTAGAAAATAATACAACATTGCTACCTGTAACATTGTACGAAGTGTTTTGTGGAAATAAAGAAATTATTATTATTATTACTTACGTGCGGGTGTTCTTAGACATGTTTGATGATAAAAATCATTTGAGCCGTTTCAAATTTGTGGGGGGTGAAAGTGGGGAAGAATTACCGAATGTCTATAAATATGCTCGAGTGGGGTTTCAAATGAAAGCGCATTACGTGTACATTACAAAATATTATGTTAATGGAAAATCGTTTGTGCTGTGAAAAAGCTCTGGGTGTAAGGCCCGAGTCACACCGGAATGGCAGCGGCGCGGCGAGCACCTTCAGTGTGAAATAATTTTAAACTTTAACTACATACTTAAAAGACTGTATTGTATCGCTTGAAAAGCTTAAAAAGGTCGCGAGGCTGCCAGCGGGGTCCACCCTTTATAGCAGAACTTTTTACGTCATAATTTTATTTTGCATAGCAACGGATAGCATAAACCTCTTTTCGCAGAAAATCGTTTGGCATACACTCATTTACCATACACCGAAACCCATAATTTTGTAAGTCAGAATCATCTTTAGGCATAAATTTTTAACCCCCGACGCAAAAAGAGGGGTGTTATAAGTTTGACGTGTCTGTCTGTCTGTCTGTCTGTCTGTTTGTCTTTCTTTCACGGCAAAACGGAGCGACGGATTGACGTGATTTTTGAAGTGAAAACTTCTTTAGCGGCGTTGAGCACTTTTTCTGTAATGGGTATAAAATCTTAAACTCGCGTCAGGACACGTGACCCTGATCGAAAAAGCGTAGGACGGATAACAATTGAACGCGCAATAAAAATCTCACACACACTGATACAAGGTACAATTTTCGGGAAAATTGTACCTTGTATCAGTGTGTGTGAGATTTTTATCGTGTCTACGTAGTCGTAGTCGTAGTCGTAGTCGTAGTCGTGGTCGTAGTCGTAGTCGTAATCGTAGTCGTAGTCGTAGTCGTAGTCGTAGTCGTAGTCGTAGTCGTAGTCGTGGTCGTAGTCGTAGTCGTAGTCGTAGTCGTAGTCGTAGTCGTAGTCATAGTAGTTTTTTGAAGTGAAAACTTCTTTAGCGGCGTTGAGCACTTTTTTTGTAATGGGTATAAAATCTTAAACTCGCGTCAGGACACGTGACCCTGATCGAAAAAGCGTAGGACGGATAACAATATTGAACGCGCGAAAATTGTACAAGGTACAATTTTCGGGAAAATTGTACCTTGTATCAGTGTGTGTGAGATTTTTATCGTGTCTACGTAGTCGTAGTCGTAGTCGTAGTCGTGGTCGTAGTCGTAGTCGTAGTCGTAGTCATAGTAGTTTTTTGAAGTGAAAACTTCTTTAGCGGCGTTGAGCACTTTTGCTGTAATGGGTATAAAATCTTAAACTCGCGTCAGGACACGTGACCCTGATCGAAAAAGCGTAGGACGGATAACAATTGAACGCGCGATAAAAATCTCACACACACTGATACAAGGTACAATTTTCGGGAAAATTGTACCTTGTATCAGTGTGTGTGAGATTTTTATCGTGTCTACGTAGTCGTAGTCGTAGTCGTAGTCGTGGTCGTGGTCGTAGTCGTAGTCGTAGTCGTAGTCGTAGTCGTAGTCGTAGTCGTAGTCGTGGTCGTGGTCGTGGTCGTAGTCGTAGTCGTAGTCGTAGTCGTAGTCGTAGTCGTGGTCATAGTCATAGTCATAGTAGTTTTTTTTTTAGGGTTCCGTACCTCAAAGGTAAAAACGGAACCCTTATAGGATCACTTTGTTGTCCGTCTGTCCGTCCGTCCGTCCGGCTGTCAAGACCCTTTTTCTCAGAAACGCGTCGAGATATCAAGCTGAAATTAATATCACATACTCGGGTCTGCTATCTCTTAAAGCAGTGAAAAAATCAAGTTTTTAAACCAACGCAATAAAAAGATACGGCGGTTTATATTGCAAATTTGGACATTTGCAAGGAAATCAAAACCTATAGGGTACTTACCATTGACCTAGAATCATGAAATTTGGCAAAAAGCAAGGTCATGTAGCACAAGTAAAGGGAAAACTCCGAAAACCGTTAATTTGTAGTTAGTTCACACCAGGCGTCCGTCTGTCCGTCTGTCTGTCAATAACCTTTTTCTCATAAACGCGTTGAGATATCAAGCTGAAATTAATATCACATACTTAGGTCTGCTATCTCTCACAGCAGTGAAAAAATCAAGTTTCTAAATCAATGCAATAAAAAAATACGGCGGTTTATATTGCATATTTAGATATTTTCAAGAGAATCAAAACTCAAAACCTATAGGGTACTTCCCATTGACCTAGAATCATGAAATTTGGCAAAAGGCAAGGTCATGTAGCACAAGTAAAGGGAAAACTCCGAAAACCGTAAATTTGTGGTTAGTTGACATCAGGCGTCCGTCTGTCCGTCTGTCTGTCAAGAACCTTTTTCTCAGAAACGCGTCAAGATATCAAGCTGAAATTAATATCACATACTCAGGTCTGCTATCTCTCAAAGCAGTGAAAAAATCAAGTTTCTAAATCAACGCAATAAAAAGATACGGCGGTTTATATTGCATATTTAGACATTTTCAAGGGAATCAAAACTCAAAACCTATAGGGTACTTCCCATTGACCTAGAATTGTGAAATTTGGCAAGAAGCAAGGTCATGTAGCACAAGTAAAGGGAAAACTCCGAAACCGTAAATTTGTAGTTAGTTCACATCAGGCGTCCGTCTGTCGGTCTGTCTGTCTGTCAAGAACCTTTTTCTCAGGAACGCGTTGAGATATCAAACTGAAATTAATATCACATACTCAAGTCTGCTATCTCCCAAAGCAGTGAATAAATCAAGTTTCTAAATCAACGCAATAAAAAGATACGGCGGTTTATATTGCATATTTAGACATTTTCAAGGGAATCAAAACTCAAAACCTATAGGGTACTTTCCATTGACCAAGAATCATGAAATTTGGCAAGAAGCAACGTCATGTAGCAAAAGTAAAGGAAAAACTCTGAAAACCGTAAATTTGTAGTTAGTTCACATCAGGCGTCTGTCTGTCCGTCTGTCTGTCAAGAACCTTTTTCTCAGGAACGCGTCGAGATATCAAACTGAAATTAATATCACATACTCAGGTCTGCTATCTCTTAAAGCAGTGAAAAAATCAAGTTTCTAAATCAACGCAATAAAAAGATACGGCGGTTTATATTGCATATTTAGACATTTTCAAGGGAATCAAAACTCAAAACCTATAGGGTACTTCCCATTGACCTAGAATCGTGAAATTTGGCAAGAAGCAAGGTCATGTAGCACAAGTAAAGAGAAAACTCCGAAAACCGTAAATTTGTAGTTATTTCACTAAAAAACAAATTAACGGAACCCTCGTTGCGCGAGTAGAACTCGCACTTGACCGGTTTTTTTTTTATAAAGTACTTTACGACTATTACAATACAATGGACAGGTGTTAATTTCAGAAACATTATAAAAAGTAACTCAATTTCGTTTCAATCTCCGGTGTCAGATATTTTGATTTAATTTGAAGTTAGTAGTAGACTAAGGTATCGTAGCTCATGCAGCCAAGTATTAAAATAAGTATGTATACCGAAATTGAAAAACTCAATATTCTCAGCGCTTGATCTATGAATAAGGTTTTAATACGAATATATAATGCCCATTTCACACGAGGGCAGAACAGTGAGGCAGAACAGTTATAATAATAATAAGTATTTATTTCATAAAAACATGGAACAGTGCACCTATACATAAAGGCTTACACTAAACAGTTTAGAATTATATTGTATAATTATGTATAACTACATTATTGGACTCTATCCCTTAAACTAGGTCTAGCCTGTATCTTAAGAGACAGGGTTCAGCCATTGGTTTAAACTAAATTGATTATATAATATATTCATATCTATATATATTATTCATATCTTTCTATATATATTAATATTTGTATCTATATATATATTAATATTTATATCTATATATATATAATTATATATTAATGTACGCCATAGACTACCCTTTACCCATTTTTATATAATTTGATTCCATCCAAAGGTTGCCTGGAAGAAATTGCTTTTTAGCGATAAGGCCGCCTATTGTACTCTTGCATATTTGTTTGTGTTGTCCTTTACTGTTTTTGTCCTATTGGTGTACAATAAAGAATATTCTATTCTATTCTATTCTATAATAAGATTTAACAAGTGAAAACAGTGTCGATTTGAATTATTATATTCATATAAACTCTCGAGTCATGAGTGCGTGCATGTGTGTGTATGTGTGTTGTGTGCATGTTTGTAATTGTCAGTGTGTGTATATTAGGTGTTATATATGTAAAAATTGGTAAGTAACAGTAATCCATTGCATGTGTACAGCTTAATAGAGTTGCCTCACGGTTAAAACTTTACATTCGTCATATAGTTTGGTTGTGGGAAACATATAATATTTACGAGTCATCGTTTTAAGAAGCTGGCACAGAACAGTACTGTTTTGTGCGTTCACACAGTAGCAGTACTGTTCTGCCCACTGTTCTGCCCTCGTGTGAAATGGGCATTAAAGCGATTGAAAGCGCTGTGTCAAATGAACAAGCCATTTGTTTAGAAAAAAAGATCAACATATTAGTCTATTGTTTTTCGTCAATTGAATTGACAGATGCCAACATTTGACCAGGTTCTGTGTAATCTGGTTGTTTGCATTTTATTATTATTCCTTTCCGATTTTATCTACCCACTTCGCTTAAACTACGGACTGTGATTTCCTCTTGAAATAGCGACCTCCGGCTGTGATTGACTGATGTACGGACCTACTAAGAACGACGACCTGGCATGGCGGTGGGTGTCAAGAGATTAAACGGACATTGCAGATTTAACATGGATTCCCAAAATTATCCTATATTTTGTGTAAATTGCGGATCAGCTTCTGGCTCCATGTAAAAGAGAAAGGGAACATCAATAAGTGTCTTGGAAAGACTTCTGCCGCTGCAAATATATTGGTCGAAAATATAGATGATACTTTTGATGTGACATGATGTTGTTATTTAAGTATTTTGATGGCTTTTAGAAGTCTCAAGTGTCCGTAGTTTTAATTTAGTTTCAATCGAAAACATATATTATTTAGAACCAAAAATGAAAAAACACATCCCTATCGGTTCTTAGGCAAACAATGTATGGACGCATGGCAATGTCCTTTGTTTATATTTTAACCCGTGGAGTAATAGTGTTGGAAAATCTTGGCGAAACAGCTTAATATAAGCTTGCTGTAGATAGAGAGAGAGAGATATAGTGGTCCTGCTAATGGCTTGGGGCAGGCGAGCCAAAGGCACACTCGTAAATAAATGAGCGAATGTGTTTTTGAAGTGAAAACTTCTTTAGCGGCGTTGAGCACTTTTTCTGTAATGGGTATAAAATCTGATTTATTCTCACTAGTTCGATTCATTAGTTCGATCGTCGAACTAGTGAGAATTTTTTTTCTCACTAGTTCGATCGTCGAACTAGTGAGAATTTTTTTTCTCATTTGTTCTACCGTCGAACTTTGTTCGATTCATTAGTTTGGTCGTCGAACTAGTGAGAATTTTTTTTCTCATTAGTTCGATCGTCGGTTTGATTAAACTCGCGTCAGGACACGTGACCTGATCGAAAAAGCGTAGGACGGATGGATAGTAGACAGCTATAATCAAGTTTTCACTTCTGCCGGCACTCCCGGAGTGCAACCCGTCTTTTTTTTTATTTAAGTGGAGATAGTTGAAGGGATGGAGAGTAACATAGGCTACTTTTTGTCTCTTTCTAACGCGAGCGAAACCGCGGGCGAAAGCTAGTAATCAATAAGTATAACCATCACATCGTAGAAAGTTCAAAACCAGAATCATCTTTTGCCATATATTTTATATCCATAATAATCAAAAGAAGAACCATCATATCGCAGAAAATTCACAGCAAGAATTATCTTTTGGCATGCATTTCATATCTTATTTTGACATGCAGCAAGCATGCAGCAAGCATGCAGCAAGCATGCAGCAAGCATGCAGCAAGCATGCAAGCATGCAGCAAGCATGCAAGCATGCAACAAGCATGCATCATGCAGCAGGCATGCAACATGCAGCAAGCATGCAACATGCAGTAGGCATGGCTTCTGTCACGGCTCCGGCGCTGCGGGGCTCCTGCGGCCCCACGCGAGCTAATCGTCGCAGATGGTTTTACGTCCACCACCGCAGCTTCGGCTTGCTGGCCGGCTTCGCCGGCCAGCCTCAGCCGCGGCGGTGTGCGTTAAAACCACCTGCTCCTCAGCTCGCGGTCCGCCTCGCCCCTCCGCGCCTTCGCGGGTTTAAATTACACTCTAGGGGTAGGGCAGACAAGACTACGTGAAGTCGGTTTTCCAGCGATTCATTTCTGTCACTCACTTTTGTAGCACACCATAGTGATTTTTAAAACAATATTTTTTTTTTCAATATGACTAATAAATTATTTCTATTAAAATTCTGTGATCTTCGTAGTATGCTAAGTCAAATTATGCCAAATAATCGGCGCTCTAAATAAACGTTATGCTAAACGAAATTATGCAAAATTGTAACTCTGACAACGGTAATTATTCCCCATACAATTCTGCCATTTTAAAAGTATTCCATTTAAAATACCGACATAAAAACATTAGGCCAAAAAACAATTATGTTAAATATTTTTTATACCTTAACAATGTTCGTTTAAAAAAGTTTCTGCCAAGTGAGTTATGCCAAATAGGTTTCGGAGAAACAAGTTTCTGCCAGATAGAGGGCACCCCTGCCAGCGGCCGTCAGCGGCCGCCCGCGGCGCCGCGAGTGGCCGCGCGCCTCTTGTTTCTAGCGACGCTGGCGGCCGCTGGCGGCCTCGCGGCGACGCGGGCGGCCGCTGCCGGCCGCTGCCATTCCGGTGTGACTCGGGCCTAAAAGTAGGGAATACACCCAAAGCCTTCAAATATTGTGAGAGGAAAAATGAAGTGGAAATCCGAATTGCAGCAAATATTCTAGTATGGTCGCAAATGAAAAAGTGTCATAAGCACTTTATAAAATACTAGCTTTTGCGTCGTTTAAAAAAGTTTCTGCCAAGTGAGTTATGCCAAATAGGTTTCGGAGAAACAAGTTTCTGCCAGATAGAGGGCCCCCCTGCCAGCGGCCGTCAGCGGCCGCCCGCGGCGCCGCGAGTGGCCGCGCGCCTCGTGTTTCTAGCGACGCTGGCGGCCGCTGGCGGCCTCGCGGCGACGCGGGCGGCCGCTGCCGGCCGCTGCCATTCCGGTGTGACTCGGGCCTAAAAGTAGGGAATACACCCAAAGCCTTCAAATATTGTGAGAGGAAAAATGAAGTGGAAATCCGAATTGCAGCAAATATTCTAGTATGGTCGCAAATGAAAAAGTGTCATAAGCACTTTATAAAATACTAGCTTTTGCCCGCAGCTTCGCTCGCGTTAGAAAGAGACAAAAAGTAGCCTATGTTACTCTCCATCCTTCAACTATCTCCACTTAAAAAATCACGTCAATTCGTCGCTCCGTTTTGCCGTGAAAGAAAGACAAACAGACAGACAGACAGACAGACACACTTTCCCATTTATAATATTAGTATGGATTATATTAAAAAAATTAGTTGAGTCATTTCACGCGGACAAGGCCACTTGAAAGTTTTGGGGGATGAAAGTGGGGAAGAATAACCGAATCTCTGAAAACATCCTCGTGTGGGGTCTCAAGTGAAAAGTGCACTGTAAGATAATTATTAACAACTTATTCTAGAGTGTTCTTAGCTTCGTTTAATGAGAAAATTGAGACATGGAAATCCGTTTGTCAAGTTAGAGTATCAATTACTAGATCTTAGTCTTTGCAATTTTGATAAAGATGATTTGTCATGCGGATTATTAAATAGTTTTCTTTGGTCGAGTTCGCAAATTGCTACACCATCCAAGGTTTTCACTGGACTTAAAGCTTGGCCTTTTGCAAAAGTACTTTTACCCAAGTAAACCACAGCTTTATCAACTGTTGTCCCTTGCAACTTATGTGCAGTAACCGCCCAACATAAAATAATGGGAAACATTGTTCTTTCAATATTTCCATATCCTCTAAGACCTTGAAAAGTGACATTATGTGGTCTTATCGGAATCCACCCATTCTCGTCAACACAACTCCGGCCGACAGTGGCATCGTCGTACTTTTTGGCCAAGATGTTGATGAAATTGCTGAGCAACTTCCACTTCGAATGAGTAGTGCCGGCTTAGTAATTGTTTGTGAGCAATTAGATACATAGGTTAATGTATTTACAACTTAACCAGAGATATTATAAGTATGTTTACCTTTAAAAAGTATAAAATAAAAAATTAAATTAAAAATTTAAAAAACCCCCGACACAAAAAACATAAGCTACCTTTAAAAAGTAAAAAATAATAAAAGAAAATTAATCCTAAAGTACCTATATGTATAAGTATGTATTAATATTTAAAAAAAAAACTTCGCATTGGGGGACCGCACGCACTCCGCGCCGCCGCCGCCGCGCCGCCCCCCGCCACCCGCGATTTGTACAAAATAATAATAAGTCTTAGATGTAACACTAATTGATTAGGAGCGGTCCCCCAACGCGAAGTTTTTTTTTTAAATATTAATACATACTTATACATATAGGTACTTTAGGATTAATTTTCTTTTATTATTTTTTACTTTTTAAAGGTAGCTTATGTTTTTTGTGTCGGGGGTTTTTTAAATTTTTAATTTAATTTTTATTAAAAATAGATGAGATTATTTTTTTTATCTCCAGAACATAAAAGCCAATAATATTAGTTATAAATAAATCGAATGTCTGACAATGCCTGGAAGAATATTCTATTTTTAATATCCATGCAAAGTTCCCTACTCTTAGAAGTAACAAGTCCACAGAAGGATACTTCCCCATACTGTGTACCCAAAAAAATACGTATTTCATAAAAATAAAAGGAACATTGTTCATTGCGAATATAGTTTAGCACTGAATCCAAGCCTCAATTAAAAAATATATTTACAAATTCTCATAAATACGGAAATATTCAGTGATAACACTTTTTTCGCATGTTTTGATTATGACCCACTTATCTAATATACTTTTGTTTATTTACTTACTTTAATATTGCTATAAAAAATGTTGTGATGGCCCAGTGGATAAGGCGCCCGCCTCTCGTGTAAGAGGTTGTGGTTTCGAATCCGGGCAAGTACCAATGTGACTTTTTCAATTCATATGTACTTTCTAAAGTTTATCTTAGACATCAATGACATCCCGTCTCTCGGAAAGCACGTAAAAAATTCAAAAATTCAAAATTCAAAGCATTTATTTCACTTAGACCATTTACAGGTACTTATGAATTGTCAAAGAGTCGGTCGGTCTGTTAGTCAGAAAAGAAAAGTGACGCTAATTGCCTGTTCCAAAACGTAGATCTCTATGGAGAAGAACAGGCAAGAAACTCCACGGACACTCTTTTAAAAATATCATGTTTTACAAAGTCTTGGTTACATTTTCTTTTTGGTGCTTCTACATGTGAAAACAATGTAAGTATGTAACAAAATAAACAAATACAAAATTAAAATAAAAAGTCAAAAATAAAAAGTCATGGCAGTTAAGAGATGACCCATCTCAACTGATAGCGCCCGTTCACGAGCATGACGCGTGACATCAGCACCATTTAGCTCAACCATTTTGAAGGGAACCGAATGATCCAACGCACTCGCCACCATCAGCGAGACTTTTTGAGCGAGCATGACAATGCTCCTAACCGCCATGTCTATTTGTGTCAGTAGAAAACTATCGTAATAAATCACTGCATCGTACTCACATTTACAAAAACTCAAATATGCATCAAAATTACACAAACCAAAGTTTTGTACTGTAAATAAATATAAATAAGTGAAATTTAATTGCTTATAAAAATTGTAATAAAATCTTGAATATTAATGTCAAAAATTAAGGGGACAAGAAACATTTTCTATCTTCCAATGAATAAAATTTCTAATTTGTGAGCTTATGTGGAGCAGGACCAGCATTTAGCCAAGCATGTTTGTCATTGATATAATCTTCTAACTTATAATAAGCTTGATTACATAGCGTGCGCTTAATGCATGTTTTAAATTTTTTCTCATTTAGATGGAGAATTTCGAGTGGTATTTTATTATAGCATTTTACACAGTACCCCATAAACGAAGTGTGGACTTTTGACAATCTAAAACTTGGTTGATCCAATTTGTTCTTATTTCTGGTATTAAAATTATGCCTGTCACTTATTTTACTAAAAAGATGAAGATTTTTCCGAACGTACATTATGTTTTCGTATATATATTGACAAGGTACCGTCATGATGTTAATACTTTTAAACAAATCCCTTAGAGATTCGCGGCTGCGGAGATTATATATAGCACGGACAGCCCTCTTTTGCAATACAAAGACGGAATCTATATCTGCGGCACGTCCCCAAAGCAAAATACCGTAAGACATCACACTATGAAAGTAGCTAAAATAGACTAGTCTTGCGGTATCTACGTCAGTTAATTGCCGGATTTTTCTGACAGCGAAAGCAGCTGAACTTAACCGCGCTGTAAGAGATGTTATGTGAGGGCCCCACTGCAGCTTTGAGTCGAGCGTTATCCCCAAGAAAAACCGTTTTTTCGACGAATTCTAGTATATCCTTATTCAATACAACATTACATTCAGTACTTCTAACATTCGGTAAAGTAAATCTTATGCATTTCGTTTTTTTTTCATTTAGTACTAAATTATTAACAGTAAACCAGTTATGAACCTTAAGCATGGCGTTATTTACGTCGTCAAGGTGTTGTGCCCGTCTATTCACTTTAAAAATCAGTGAAGTGTCATCAGCAAATAACACCATTTGAGGTTGGTTTTCCAGCAAACTTGGTAAATCATTAATATAGACTAAAAAAAGCAAAGGACCCAAAATTGATCCTTGCGGTACTCCCATTTTTACCTTTGAGCCCAGTGAATTTACACCATTAATTTGAACCTGCTGCAGTCGATCATTTAGATAGGATTTTACTAAACTTAGCGCTAATTTCCCGAGCCCGTAATGCTCAAGTTTTAAAAGAAGTGTTTCATGACTCACGCAATCAAAAGCCTTGGAGAGGTCGCAGAAAATGCCAATAGCATCTTGCGACTCTTCCCATGCTGTAAAAATATGTTTAATTAAAGTGACACCGGCGTCAGTAGTACAACGACCTCTGGTGAAACCATACTGTTGATCATGTAATATATTATTGCTGTTAAAATGACTGAGCATCTGGTTAAACATGATTTAAAGCCGTTGGTCCCGGTTGTCATTAGTAGAACTTTGACAGTCGTTACTGGTTAGCCAGAAACTATGACCAGTCTAACCAAGAGGTATCGTGTCGCCCAGTTAGGCGATTCACACACGGCACCGCGCGCCGCGCGCCGCCGCGGAGGGCGGTGGCGGTGAAGCGGATTTCTTAGCGGTTGTCCGCGCGGTTAGGCGGTTTACGCGCCTGACCGCGCGGATCGATTCAACGCATCACTTAAATTACACTAAAAGAGTTTTTAATTATCGCTTGAGTAGGGCAGGTAGGTCTGTATATTGAATGTGCTCTCGATATTTTAACACATAAATGGCGTATATTTTAACGCCCTTTGAACGTAAACAGAAATTTATGTATAAAAATTATTAAAGCATGCTGTATACTTCTTAATTTTGTTAGGGAAAGACATGGCGTTGATTTTAAAGATATTTTATATACGAACCATGAGACAGAGGCAATAGTTAATATACCTATAGACAATAATTGCAGAGGAAGCACAAGTGCTGCAGCGATCCGTAATAATTTAGCTGATTATTTTGTAAATAAGAACCCGCTACCATGGCAAAGTATGCTTAAAAATAAGTATATTTTAACTTACCAAGTTCTTTTTTATCTTTGTCACTATTTTGTCTTGGTTCCAAATATAAGGTAACAATTTCTTCCCAATGTTTCATTTTAAGGAGTCACTATATTGTGTGCTTTTTATGTCCCATATAGCAGAGCGACTTTCAATCTCCAAAATAAACTTTTCGACATCGAAATCAATTTTAAATTGCGCACACGATGATCCGCGCGGTTATGCGGCGTCCCGTGTTACTTCAAAAACGTAATACCTCCAAAAGTCAATCACTATTCATAATTTGGAATTGACTTACAATTAGCTTATTCAGTCGGAGCGCGTGATTTAATTTTGTCGAACGGAGCTCATCTCAAGCCAGCTAGGCCGCAGTACTAACTGGGGAATTATCGGATTAAGCAATCACTCAAGGCCCGAGGCTGAAATACTATGAGGCTGATTTTGCATCTATGAAGCACGGGCTGTTTGTCTAAAACGAGAGTTCTGTATAATTGGTACGTAAGAAGGATAATACACGCTTTGTGCAGTCAGGGACAAAAGTAGATTTAGAATTTTACTTATTACCTAAATAGACATGCAATAACAACTATGTGTTTATAACATTGTACTCAAGAAAAGTTATTGAAAAATTGTATTAGACTTTTCTTGCAGACCGTGCCAAGTTTCTTTGTCAATTTTTTTTTTTGGTAGTATACAAATGTTATGTGGTCACTGTCGTAAATAGACATCTCCATAACTATAGCCTAACGGTTGTCATCCAAAAAACAAAGCTGAAAAATACCAATTACCAACACCTCAAACCCAGCAACATTGTTTTTCAGCGACCTAACAATTTTGAAACGACATACAGCAATTACTTACTCAACAAATGACGTTTTGGAAGAGATACAACAACTTCAAACGAGTAATGTTTTTAAATGATAAAGGAAGACGTCTACTAAAGAAGGGTTGAGCCACAACGGTGCGGCGAGCATTTGTTTCCGTCCCGCGCCTCTAGTCCATGTAGTTTAATATAAAATGTATGAGTAGCATGTGGATTTTCACTTTGAAATGCACCCACTTTGTGGACTCCTAGCCTATTAACCATTAAAACTCTAAAACTATTAATACTTTTATTGTATTTATAGTATAGTGAAAGCTATTGTATTAATATTTAGAAGCTAATCGTATCCTTTTTATTTATTTATTTATTTATTATTTATTTAGTAGTTGTCAAGACTATGGAGACATACCTGGTGCAGTAGATTAATAAAAAACAATAGAATATTTTTTTTTGTTACATTCTTATGACTTACAGTTCTGTTGTTATTGCAATAAGAATAATAATAATAATGTATTTATTGACAGTAATAATGGTACATGGTTATTTGCAGTACATGAAGGGCTAATACATTCTAGAAACAGAACACAACAAAGAACATGTAGTACATACAAATACTTGGGCGAGGCACTGATCTCCTAGCTAGATCACCAAGTGATCTGTGTTAAGGAGAAACAGATTCCACTCCCTAGTAAAGTAACAATTACATTGCATGTTTTTGAGCTTATAATATGGACCCATTGATAGAATAATTGTTGATTGATTGATTGAAAGAAGTCTGTGCTGTTTCTTATTCGTTCTTCAATGGTATTGAAAACTATGTTACCTACATAAAGTTTCCACCACACAGGTACGTTATTATTCAGCGATAATATCGCACGCGTTATTATGTCCCGATTTCTTGCATTAATGGGATAATTATCGCAGCAGGGTGTAACTACGTAGCCGCCTAATACATTATTTACTAAAAATTAAATTAAAAATTTAAAAAACCCCCGACACAAAAAACATAAGCTACCTTTAAAAAGTAAAAAATAATAAAAGAAAATTAATCCTAAAGTACCTATATGTATAAGTATGTATTAATATTTAAAAAAAAAACTTCGCGTTGGGGGACCGCTCCTAATCAATTAGTGTTACATCTAAGACTTATTATTATTTTGTACAAATCGCGGGTGGCGGGGGGCGGCGCGGCGGCGGCGGCGCGGAGTGCGTGCGGTCCCCCAATGCGAAGTTTTTTTTTTAAATATTAATACATACTTATACATATAGGTACTTTAGGATTAATTTTCTTTTATTATTTTTTACTTTTTAAAGGTAGCTTATGTTTTTTGTGTCGGGGGTTTTTTAAATTTTTAATTTAATTTTTTATTTTATACTTTTTAAAGGTAAACATACTTATAATATCTCTGGTTAAGTTGTAAATACATTAACCTATGTATCTAATTGCTCACAAACAATTACTAAGCCGGCACTACTCATTCGAAGTGGAAGTTGCTCAGCAATTTCATCAACATCTTGGCCAAAAAGTACGACGATGCCACTGTCGGCCGGAGTTGTGTTGACGAGAATGGGTGGATTCCGATAAGACCACATAATGTCACTTTTAAAGGTCTTAGAGGATATGGAAATATTGAAAGAACAATGTTTCCCATTATTTTATGTTGGGCGGTTACTGCACATAAGTTGCAAGGGACAACAGTTGATAAAGCTGTGGTTTACTTGGGTAAAAGTACTTTTGCAAAAGGCCAAGCTTTAAGTCCAGTGAAAACCTTGGATGGTGTAGCAATTTGCGAACTCGACCAAAGAAAACTATTTAATAATCCGCATGACAAATCATCTTTATCAAAATTGCAAAGACTAAGATCTAGTAATTGATACTCTAACTTGACAAACGGATTTCCATGTCTCAATTTTCTCATTAAACGAAGCTAAGAACACTCTAGAATAAGTTGTTAATAATTATCTTACAGTGCACTTTTCACTTGAGACCCCACACGAGGATGTTTTCAGAGATTCGGTTATTCTTCCCCACTTTCATCCCCCAAAACTTTCAAGTGGCCTTGTCCGCGTGAAATGACTCAACTAATTTTTTTAATATAATCCATACTAATATTATAAATGGGAAAGTGTGTCTGTCTGTCTGTCTGTCTGTTTGTCTTTCTTTCACGGCAAAACGGAGCGACGAATTGACGTGATTTTTTAAGTGGAGATAGTTGAAGGGATGGAGAGTAACATAGGCTACTTTTTGTCTCTTTCTAACGCGAGCGAAGCTGCGGGCAAAAGCTAGTATTTTATAAAGTGCTTATGACACTTTTTCATTTGCGACCATACTAGAATATTTGCTGCAATTCGGATTTCCACTTCATTTTTCCTCTCACAATATTTGAAGGCTTTGGGTGTATTCCCTACTTTTAGGCCCGAGTCACACCGGAATGGCAGCGGCCGGCAGCGGCCGCCCGCGTCGCCGCGAGGCCGCCAGCGGCCGCCAGCGTCGCTAGAAACAAGAGGCGCGCGGCCCCACGCCGCGCCGCGGGCGGCCGCTGACGGCCGCTGGCAGGGGTGCCCTCTATCTGGCAGAAACTTGTTTCTCCGAAACCTATTTGGCATAACTCACTTGGCAGAAACTTTTTTAAACGACGCAAAAGCTAGTATTTTATAAAGTGCTTATGACACTTTTTCATTTGCGACCATACTAGAATATTTGCTGCAATTCGGATTTCCACTTCATTTTTCCTCTCACAATATTTGAAGGCTTTGGGTGTATTCCCTACTTTTAGGCCCGAGTCACACCGGAATGGCAGCGGCCGGCAGCGGCCGCCCGCGTCGCCGCGAGGCCGCCAGCGGCCGCCAGCGTCGCTAGAAACAAGAGGCGCGCGGCCACTCGCGGCGCCGCGGGCGGCCGCTGACGGCCGCTGGCAGGGGTGCCCTCTATCTGGCAGAAACTTGTTTCTCCGAAACCTATTTGGCATAACTCACTTGGCAGAAACTTTTTTAAACGAACATTGTTAAGGTATAAAAAATATTTAACATAATTGTTTTTTGGCCTAATGTTTTTATGTCGGTATTTTAAATGGAATACTTTTAAAATGGCAGAATTGTATGGGGAATAATTACCGTTGTCAGAGTTACAATTTTGCATAATTTCGTTTAGCATAACGTTTATTTAGAGCGCCGATTATTTGGCATAATTTGACTTAGCATACTACGAAGATCACAGAATTTTAATAGAAATAATTTATTAGTCATATTGAAAAAAAAAATATTGTTTTAAAAATCACTATGGTGTGCTACAAAAGTGAGTGACAGAAATGAATCGCTGGAAAACCGACTTCACGTAGTCTTGTCTGCCCTACCCCTAGAGTGTAATTTAAACCCGCGAAGGCGCGGAGGGGCGAGGCGGACCGCGAGCTGAGGAGCAGGTGGTTTTAACGCACACCGCCGCGGCTGAGGCTGGCCGGCGAAGCCGGCCAGCAAGCCGAAGCTGCGGTGGTGGACGTAAAACCATCTGCGACGATTAGCTCGCGTGGGGCCGCAGGAGCCCCGCAGCGCCGGAGCCGTGACAGAAGCCATGCCTACTGCATGTTGCATGCTTGCTGCATGTTGCATGCCTGCTGCATGATGCATGCTTGTTGCATGCTTGCATGCTTGCTGCATGCTTGCATGCTTGCTGCATGCTTGCTGCATGCTTGCTGCATGCTTGCTGCATGCTTGCTGCATGTCAAAATAAGATATGAAATGCATGCCAAAAGATAATTCTTGCTGTGAATTTTCTGCGATATGATGGTTCTTCTTTTGATTATTATGGATATAAAATATATGGCAAAAGATGATTCTGGTTTTGAACTTTCTACGATGTGATGGTTATACTTATTGATTACTAGCTTTCGCCCGCGGTTTCGCTCGCGTTAGAAAGAGACAAAAAGTAGCCTATGTTACTCTCCATCCCTTCAACTATCTCCACTTAAAAAATCACGTCAATCCGTCGCTCCGTTTTGCCGTGAAAGAAAGACAAACAGACAGACAGACAGACAGACAGACACGTCAAACTTATAACACCCCTCTTTTTGCGTCGGGGGTTAAAAATTTATGCCTAAAGATGATTCTGACTTACAAAATTATGGGTTTCGGTGTATGGTAAATGAGTGTATGCCAAACGATTTTCTGCGAAAAGAGGTTTATGCTATCCGTTGCTATGCAAAATAAAATTATGACGTAAAAAGTTCTGCTATAAAGGGTGGACCCCGCTGGCAGCCTCGCGACCTTTTTAAGCTTTTCAAGCGATACAATACAGTCTTTTAAGTATGTAGTTAAAGTTTAAAATTATTTCACACTGAAGGTGCTCGCCGCGCCGCTGCCATTCCGGTGTGACTCGGGCCTTACACCCAGAGCTTTTTCACAGCACAAACGATTTTCCATTAACATAATATTTTGTAATGTACACGTAATGCGCTTTCATTTGAAACCCCACTCGAGCATATTTATAGACATTCGGTAATTCTTCCCCACTTTCACCCCCCACAAATTTGAAACGGCTCAAATGATTTTTATCATCAAACATGTCTAAGAACACCCGCACGTAAGTAATAATAATAATAATTTCTTTATTTCCACAAAACACTTCGTACAATGTTACAGGTAGCAATGTTGTATTATTTTCTAGCAAATGGATGTAGCTTCTGTAACCGCGCTAGGCAAAGCCTGTATTACGGTTATCAGTGCTATTTCCCTCGAGATATAAATAATAAAATTAATGCCAACAGTTGCGAGATATACTCTGTTAATTTATCGATAAAAACAATACAGTAATTAAAATTGAATAATATAAAAATGAAAAGTAAGAAGAGAGTCCTGTCCTGAGAGATGGTGTGTGCGTTTCTGGTAGGTATGTGACATAAATATGTAAATGTGAGTGTGTGTGTGTGTGTGTGCATGTGTGTGTGTGTGTGCGCGAGTGTGTGCGTATGTGTGTGTGTGCGTGTGTGCATGCGTAATGTAACCTTTAATAGTAAAAAAAAAAATTATTGAAATCGTTTCATCCGTTCGGGAGCTATGATGCCACAGACACACAGACAGACAGACACGTCAAACTTATTAAAGTTGTTGTTTTTTGTGATGTACAAGTCATAACCTTTCATTTGATACCCCACTTGAGCATATTTGCAGACATTCGGTTTTTCTTCCCCACTTTAACCCCCCATAACTTTAAAACGGCTCAATCAATTTTCATCAAACATGCCTAAGAACACTCGCTCGTAAAACACCTGTAATACAAAAAAAAACTAAATTGAAATCGGTTCATTTTTTCGGGAGCTATGATGCCACAGACACACAGACACACTCACAGACAGACAGACAGACAGACACGTCAAACTTATAAAAGTTGTTGTTTTTTGTGATGTACGAGTCATAACCTTTCATTTGATACCCCACTTGAGCATATTTGCAGACATTCGGTTTTTCTTCCCCACTTTAACCCCCCATAACTTTTAAATGGCTCAACCAATTTTCATCAAATATGCCTAAGAACACTCGCCCGTAAAACACCTGTAATACAAAAAAAACTAAATTGAAATCGGTTCATTCGTTCGGGAGCTATGATGCCACAGACAGACAGACAGACAGACAGACAGACAGACACGTCAAACTTATAACACCCCTCTTTTTGCGTCGGGGGTTAAAAAACAGATATCGCAAAAACGCATGTGATCTTATCAACCGACAATAACGCACTTATGTTTTAGAGGCCGCAAGCATTAAAACACAAACGCACCATAACGCACAGTCGCTCGTGAGCCTAGGCATAAACGGTGTACTAGACAAGCATATTTCCGACATGCAACTCGAGGAACGCTTCTAACTTGTCTACGTAGTTTTTTAATTAAAATATCATCGGTTGAAGTGGTATTTACCGCCGTCAACATAACTATGTATTGAAAGCCAGACAGATGTGGGCCCAGTTAACCACTACCAAATAAGGGGTAACTGGTACTAGGCGCATTTGGGCCGAATGACCTTCAACTCTATAATGCTAGGCCTCAAGCCAATACTATCTTGAGGGATCAGCTTTCAGTTGGCGATATTTTTGGACTGTTGGACGTTGTAGTGACCATCAAAGAGCCTTCATTTTCTTAGGCGATTAACACACTGTCACGCACCACGCAGTGTAGCGCGTGAATGCGTGTTTAACGTTGCTGGTAAGTATCTCCCCTTGTGTAGAAAACAGGCACAGTCCAACACACAGAAAATGCATCAACGCGCGTACATGCAGATATGTGTACGCGAATAAGTATATTGGATCAAACCTTCGAACACACATGATTCGAAATATAATAGAAAGACAATAGCAGCGCGACAGCCGGCGGTCGCTTGGTCGTTGTAAGGTTAACTCTTGGAAAATATTTTACCAAGAATTGACGATTACTATCGTAGCAAATTATAATTCTAAAGCTGAGCTTAATTCCTTAACCTAATTATTTTGTTATGATTGGCCTGTAGGGTGTATTTTGTATTATAATTACTACCTTGGAATTTAGTTATGAACTGTACAGCCGGTAAGAATAGGTTTCTTCAGTCTTGCAAACAAACTTTACCCTTAAATGGAAAATCATTTGACAAGAACTTCCTGTTTCTTAGATGACGATAAACGTTTTCATTTGGATCAATTTAAAGTATTTCTTTTCATTTTTACTTTTATCCAAACAATATATCACACAGGGTATTATTTTCTGTACCGTCTTTCACATACACTAAACAAACTAGAAACTAATACCAGTTCGAAATTGGTATTTACAAATGGACGACCCATCGAACGGTTGGATGCCAAAGTTTGCCATTCATGTTGGCCATCAGTGGTTGAGCATTCTTAAGCTCAACCACTGATGGCCAACATGAATGGCAAAAATATGTTCCTGCAATTTGTTATTATAATAGCTATTAATCGATAGACATTATCATTTCCCTAGCAATTTGAAAAGTCCAATTGAGTTGGAGTCGGCTTCCATCTTAACCGGATTCAGTGTTTTACGTTAAGCAGCTGCCTATCAGACTTCCACAACCCAGTTACTGGGCGACGATACCCCTTGGTTAGACTTTTTAAACTTTTTGGCTCCTAATTACCTGTACCGCCTGTCGAAACTCTACGAATGACAACCGGGACTAACGGCTTTACGTGCTTTCCCAAGGCACGGGATGTCAGTGATGTCCAAGATAAAAATTTGAAAGTATCGAGTAGTATAGTTAGTCTGTATTAAAAAGTGACATTGAAAGCTGCCCGGCGGGGTTATTACCTATGAAACAGCAATCAGCAACATTTGCGCAGTGATCGCGCGGTCACCGCGCGATTAATCCAAAAAAATCGTATTATGTATGAACCGATTGCTAATCGCTCGCTGATTGCTCTAATGCACTTATTGCTACGATGACGATAAAGTAGCAATCGCTGGAACTAATTAAATATCACCTTTAACAAAAAAAACTTAACTTTGCTCTTAAAAACCATACTAAATACGAAACCACCAAACGAAAAATGCATATTTTAGTTAACTGATTGCTCCACAGAGGCAGCACTATCGCTAGATGGCTATTTGACATGACGTATTTTGAATTGACGTTTATATTGCTCAATTATCGCGATCGCTCGGCTTTTGCAAGATACGTAATCCCAGTGCCGATTTGAATTCATAATCTCTTACATGAGAGGCCATCACGACTTAATTAATCGATAGAAACGTGATCAAATTATTAAAATGCTAACATCGCAAATCACTTGTTAACCATGCTGATATTGTAATTACTGCATATCTGCTTTTGTTTATAGAATTGGATGGCAAATAATCTGTCGGCTCAATTGAAATCTACTACTTATAAAGACTAGGAGGTATAATTTTAATTATAATATTTTTTTCCAAACGTGGAAAGTTCGAATATTTTCCATTTCAGGGCCAAAGTTTTCAAGATTAAAGAAAATCGAATTTACGGCACCTTCATAATTAGTTTTAGGTCGTTTTGGGTCGAAAAGTTCCTAAAATTAGTCCTATAAAGCCACTTACAGATTCATAAAAATTAACGAAAACAAATAAAAATATTCAACCAAGAAAAGTTTTCCGTATTTTATCCCCACATTCTGCCAACAATTTGTTACTGTCCGGACCCTTGTTCGAGAATGACCAGCCTTATGTAATGACGTCGAAGATAAACATCACACAGTTTCTCTTACTCCTGAAAAAATAGGGATCTTACTATGAATTCTAATCGTGGGAGAGGTTCTGAATTGTTTCCTTGAATCGGAAATTCGTTTAGACAGAGATTAGGTATTTTTATTGTGGGATTACGTCTGTGTGTTTGGCAACTCTAAATATTTAAGTCACTTTAAGTACTCAACAGAGACGTATTGAGGGTCCAGGGCCGGGTGCCTTCTAAAGAGTAGGGAACATACATAGTTTGTTTGGTCTGGTCACGCGGCACTGAATTTACACTAAATAATAACACTGTATTACTAGTTGTAAATCTTTATTGCACTTGAACTAGAACTTACAAATTTCAAATATACCGCAGAGGGTCATGAATGCCCGGAGACTCTTAACAGCGAGTTATAAAATTATGACGTATTTGCACAACGCCATCTATCCGTCAATTTAGTACTAATTAAATACGCCATCTATGCCGAAACATTAGTACTACGTATAAATCAATGTAAGTAAAGAAAATTGTTAGAACTTGAACATACCGCCCACCAAGGACATTATTGCCGAATGTCCTTACCAATTGAAATGTAAACTCGAATACTATTGTTAAGAGTTGATTTTTGACTAACTTATTAGAGTTAAATAGTGTCTTTGGTAAGTGGCAGCCCGTTAGAGATATACAAACAGAATATACAAACAGACAAATATACAAACTTAAAGTCTAATTGCAATTTTTTAAGAACTGTTACAAGTGAACTTAAAATTAATGTTACAACAATGTGCTATCCTTCTAATATTTAGTCTAAAAACAAATATAAACTCAACTAACACTTAATTTTAAATAAAGACATAAAGTTTTATTCATTTACTGGCAAAATACACAGTTTTGAGGTAGGACGCTTCAGGAGCCCTTTACTTGTGCGCAATGTTACCACCCTAGTTATATCATCCGAACCAGGATGTTTTTCTAATATTCTACCAAGCAACCAACAAGCGGGAGGTAAGTCTGACTCTTTAATTAGAACTATATCCCCGATTTTAGGCTCTGGAGTTTGAACAGACCATTTGTATCTGTGCACTAAACCACTCAAATACTCTGAGGACCAACGCTGCCAAAAGGTTTGCAACAGTTTCTGTATGTGCTGCCACCGCGACAACGAACTAACATTTAATTTTGTATAATCAGGACTGGGAACATTAACTAATGCTTCCCCAACTAAAAAGTGACCAGGGGTCAATGGCATGGGTTCATTAATGTCTTCTCCATTAATTACGGTCATCGGTCTTGAATTTAGACAAGCTTCTATTTGACTTAATAGAGTACTCATCTCCTCGTACGTCAGAGTCGTGTTTCCGACTACGCGTTTCAAATGAAACTTCGTGGATTTCACTGCTGCTTCCCATAGTCCACCGAAATTAGGGGCTTTGGGAGGTATGAAATTCCACGTAGTTCCATGTGCCTCTACATACGCTGCACTATCTTGCTGGACAGCAAGTACCTCTCTGAGCTCTCTTGCAGCTCCGACAAAATTTGTGCCATTGTCGCTCCATAATTGTGCGCAATGGCCCCGTCTAGCTACGAATCGACGAAATGCTGCTATGAAACCTGATGTACTCATATCGCTTACTACTTCCAAGTGTATGGCCTTAGTAGCCATACATACGAACACACAAATATACCCCTTATGTGAACGATGACCTCGACCCTTGGCCGTACGAATTTGAACTGGACCTGCGTAATCCACCCCGCTATGTAGGAATGCTCTAGTCGGAGTACAACGTGCCGAGGGAAGTGATCCCATCAGCTGATTGGAGGTTTCAGCCTTGGCCTTTACACAAGTTACACACCTACGTACGTGATCCTTTACTGCACTCTTCAATCTAATAACCCAATACGCTGATCTAATAAAGTTGATCATCATCTGAGGACCACCATGCAATGTACGGTCATGTGAATCAGCAACTAACAATTTGGTAAGATGCGCATTATGTGGAAGTATTATAGGATGCTTTTGTTGATCGGACAGAAAGGCTTGTTGTAATCTGCCACCAACGCGGATTATATCATCCTTGTCGAGAAACGGACACAGTGATTTAAGTTTGCTTGATTTATTAGTTAATGGTTTTCCTTGTTTTAATAGATCATATTCGCTTTTGAACTCTATTTTTTGACACCGTCTTATACAACATTTTAACGCCTCATCTAACTCTGACCTACTTAAATACTTAGACCTATCATTTCTGATCTTACATTTGATATGAACGAAAATCCTACACAACGCTACAACTCTTAATAATTTCCTTAACGAACTAAACTTGACCCATGGAGAATCTTCTTCGCTTAAAACTAAATGACACTTAATATTTTCTTCCAAGTGTATATCTAAATTAACTGGTCTATTATATGTAATATTTGCATTGTATAAAAAATTTGGCCCTTTAAACCATTGCTCCTTTTCAGATAGCAATGTGGGTAATACACCTCTTGATGCATGATCTGCCGGATTGTCCTTTGATGACACATGTGACCATTGATCTGCTTCAAGTGTTGTTAAGATCTCTGACACTCGATTTCCGACAAAGGTCTTCCACCGACTGGGGTGACTATTTAACCATGCGAGAACTACCGTCGAATCTGTCCAGGCATGGACCTTATCCCTTTCAATATTCATTGCTTTAGCCACATCCGATAATAAGCGGGTCAAAAGCAATGCTGCACAAAGTTCCAGTCGCGGAATACTTACTGTTTTTATTGGTGCGACCTTTGTCTTGGCTACTAAAAGTGTAATATAAATTTGGCCTGAACAATCTACATATCGAGTATAGACAACCGCAGCATAAGCTGCCTTTGACGCGTCGCTAAACCCATGCAATTCTACTTGGGTCTTGTTTGATACTCCTAACCATCTAGGAACTCGCACTTTATGAATCTGTATTAAATCGTTACGGTAAGTATCCCACTCATGTTTTATCGTTTCAGGTACTTCATCGTCCCAACCTATTCCTGATAACCACAGTTTCTGGATAAGTATTTTTGCCAGTATTATACTAGGCGCTATCCAGCCTAAGGGGTCAAACAGACGCGCAATATCAGAAATAATATTGCGTTTAGTTACCCTTTCAGATCTTGATGGAAGCTGCACTGTATACTTGAACTCATCTGTACTCCGACACCAGGTAAGTCCCAATATTTTTGTATGATCTGCTATTAGCTCCTTCTCTTCCTTACTCTCACGTGACTCTATTTCCCTAAGTAATTCCTGGCTGTTGCTATTCCATTTCTGTAGCTGAAATCCTGCTTTACTTACTAACTCCTTCATTTCTAGGTACAATTGCTTTCCCTCTTCTACCGTAGAACATCCTGTCATTAGATCATCCATATAATAACTAGTGGGAACTCTTTCAGCTGCCTTTGGAAACTCTTTGTGGTAGTCTAACGCGACCTGATGCAAAACCTTTACTGCCAGGTACGGAGCGGAAGCAGTACCGAAGGTCACGGTAAGTAGCTCGTAATCCTGTACTTCATCCTCTGGACTCTGACGCCACAATATGCGTTGATATGCCACATCTTCTTCAGCAACTCTCACCTGTCGGTACATCTTAACTATATCCCCTGTAAGTGCTATACGATGAAGTCTCCAACGAAGTATAATGTGTCTCAAATCAGACTGTAAGGTAGGGCCCACCATCAGCGTATCATTAAGTGAGACACCCTTGCTGTTTTTACAGGAAGCATCGAACACTACGCGGACCTTGGTGGTGGACTTGTCTTCTCTAATTACGGCATGATGTGGTAAGTAAACAGCTTCATTTAATTTACCGTCTGGTTTCGGTACTCTCCTCATGTGATTTAATTGTAGATATTCCTCTATGACCCTTGTATATTCCCTTTTTAAATCTTGATCTCTTGCCAACTTCCTTTCCAATGCTGTGAATCGTCTCATTGCTATTTCTCTTATGTTACCGCCTACACAAGACGGTTTTGACTCTTGGAAGGGCAGCCGCACTATGTAACGACCGTCAGTAGACCTTGTCGTTGTAGATGTAAACAACTCTTCACATCTCTGCTCTTGCTCTGTAAATAACCTTTTAGTGTGGGGCAGTTGATCTTCAATCTCCCAGAACTGTTTTAAGAGCTCGTTTTGTTCTACGTGGGCGTGCAAAGAAGTTATTTTGGGTAATAAAGGTGATTCGTTATCCGATTGTGTT
This sequence comes from Athetis lepigone, assembly GCA_033675125.1. Taxonomy (NCBI): domain Eukaryota; kingdom Metazoa; phylum Arthropoda; class Insecta; order Lepidoptera; family Noctuidae; genus Athetis; species Athetis lepigone. The sequence goes on from CM066218.1 coordinate 16,948,393, forward strand.
ATGCCAGATAGAATCCAACCTAATCTTGTACACTGTGCAACTACCGACCCTGTGGGTGCTCTCTTTAGACCTTGTTTAATTATTTTGCTATAAATATCTGCGCCTAACAAGATGTCGATCTTATTAGGCTCACTGTACTGAGGATCTGCTAACGGTAAATGCCTTAACTCAGACCATATAAGAGGCGGCACTTGTTTTTCAGGAAGATACGTAGTTATGTTTCTTAACACATATGCCCTTACTTCGAACTTGAACTGAGGATCTGTCACCGATCGCAAAACTAATGTGACCATGTGATTGGCTATTGTAGTCTTGTTATTACCGAGCCCTGACACAACACCCCTAACCGGAACTCTTTTTAACCGTAAAAACTGTACCGTAGCTTCAGTGACAAACGAAGCTTGGGACCCCTGATCTAACAATGCTCGAACTACCTGATAATTTTGCGAACCTGTTTGTGCCTGCACCAATGCTGTAGCCAATAATACTTGTCTTGTACTGATTGTTTCCTTAGTAGAAACGCAAGATACTATTGATGTTGGGTCAACTGAGGTACCACTGTCAGATGACTCAGAACTTGGCTTATTAGAGCTAGGATTATCCATGTGCAACAGCGTATGATGTTTCTTATTACAGATTCTACAATTCGTGGATTTTTTGCATTGATAAACTAAATGATTACCGCCTAGACAATTAAAGCAAATCTTTTTACCTTGCACAAACTGTCTCCTTTGAGAGACATCCATCTTTATAAAAGACTCACAAAAACATAGTTTATGACCTTTACCACAATTTTCACAACCTATTTTTTCCTGTCCTGAGGGGGTGGAACTCTTACTATCTGTGACATGCATGACCTTCTGATCTGATCTTTCTATTCGTGAACGACTACGCCACTGTAACGTTGCCTTCTGCGGTTCGACAAACTCCAGAGCCCTAAACCTACTTTCAAGAAACGTCTTGAACTGGGCTAAAGTTGGTAGGTCGTTTGTCTCTTCGGAGGCAACCTTCAACTCCCACTGCTTGCGGGTTTCCTGGTCTAGCTTAGCTGAGACAATGTGAATTACAATTATGTCCCAGGTGGTAACATCAATGCCCATATTACTTAACGCACTCATACAATCAGAGGTTGTATCCAAAAGATGTTTTAGCGTTACAGCTGACTCTGTGCTCACTCTTTTCTGGTCAAACAATCGTTGCAATATACAATTTGCTAAGTGTCGCTTATTATTATATCTACGTTCTAACTGTTCCCAACAAATTGAATAGTTAGCCGCAGTTATAGGTATTTGTCTGAGCAGCTGTTCCGCTTCACCCGATAAACATCCCTTAAGATAGTGCAATCTCTGTATATCATCTAAGCTATTATTGACATGAACGAGCGATCTAAACAAGTCACGAAAACTAGTCCACTCTTCGTACTTTCCAGAAAACGACGGAATATTGATTTTGGGTAATCTAACATTACAAATTTTACTATCATTGGTAGCTATAGTTTGTTCTCGTGGTTCTTTTGTTACAGACTGTACTAATCGTAATTGAGTATCTTTTAATTCAGATTTGTATGCAATATAGATCTCTTCGGTTACATCATATATATCGGACGTAAAATATACATTTTTCAGATCATCGGCTGAGGATTTTTCAATTATTTTCCTATGAGTATCACAAAACTTTGACCATTGTACTTCTAACGATTCTAATCGGGTTTCAATATATCCCCTAGTTATTCTCTCCTTGGGAGATTTTTTGAAGTTAGATTTCCCTTTTTCTATTGTATTTTTAACATCAAGTTGCAACTTTAATAATGACTCCATGGTAATAAACAAATCTTAAACTATTTAAAAGCTACTCACAATTTTTCACTGCACTCACGTACTCTGTTCTGCTTTAGCGACGCGACGTATCGATTCGTCGCTCGCCTTGCTCTCGTACTGTTGACACCACCGCCGCACTGCGCTGGTAGATCTCGTTCCGCTCGTACTGGTGCTCCTGAGCGCGCGCACTGGCACTGTCGATCCCGCGCGCTGGCACTGATGAACGCGTCGCACTGGCGCTGCTGAGCGCGCACGCTGGCCCTGCTGAGCGCGCGCACTGGCACTGATGAACGCGCCGCACTGGCGCTGCTGAGCGCGCACGCTGGCACTGATGGACGCGCCGCACTGGCACTGATGGACGCGCCGCACTGCCGCTGCTGAGCGCGCACGCTGGCACTGATGGACGCGCCGCACTGGCACTGATGAACGCGCCGCACTGGCGCTGCTGAGCGCGCACGCTGGCCCTGCTGAGCGCGCGCACTGGCACTGATGAACGCGCCGCACTGGCGCTGATGAGCGCGCGCACTGGCACTGATGGACGCGCCGCACTGGCGCTCCTGAGCGCGCTCGCTGGCCCTGCTGAGCGCGCGCACTGGCACTGATGAGCGCGCGCACTGGCTCTGCTGAGCGCGCGCACTGGCACTGATGAGCGCGCGCACTGGCACTGATGGACGCGCCGCACTGGCACTGATGGACGCGCCGCACTGGCACTGATGGACGCGCCGCACTGGCACTGATGGACGCGCCGCACTGGCACTGATGGACGCGCCGCACTGGCACTGATGGACGCGCCGCACTGGCACTGATGGACGCGCCGCACTGGCGCTTCTGAGCGCGCACGTTGGCCCCGCTGAGCGCGCGCACTGGCACTGATGAGCGCGCGCACTGGCGCTGCTGCCACCCTCGAACTGCTCCTGCCGCCGCCGCTCTCGAACTGTTCTCTGCTGCTGCAGCTCCCGCTGCCGTTGCTGCTCCGCTGCCGGCTGCTGCTCCTCTCGAACTGCTCCTGCCGCCGCCGCTCTCGAACTGTTCTCTGCCGCTGACCTCTGCTGCTGCAGCTCCCGCTGCCGTTGCTGCTCCGCTGCCGGCTGCTGCTCCTCTCGAACTGGTGTTTCCACCTTCGGTGCAACAACTCACCAGCACCTTGGCACCATCAGCAGCGATCCACTACTGTGTCGGCGCCCTTCTCCGACGACCCTAACCATGTGACAATAGTCACTCTCCGACTCGTAGGACCAATGTTTGGTCTGGTCACGCGGCACTGAATTTACACTAAATAATAACACTGTATTACTAGTTGTAAATCTTTATTGCACTTGAACTAGAACTTACAAATTTCAAATATACCGCAGAGGGTCATGAATGCCCGGAGACTCTTAACAGCGAGTTATAAAATTATGACGTATTTGCACAACGCCATCTATCCGTCAATTTAGTACTAATTAAATACGCCATCTATGCCGAAACATTAGTACTACGTATAAATCAATGTAAGTAAAGAAAATTGTTAGAACTTGAACATAGTTAAAATAAGCCTTTTAAAGTAAAACTCTTTTTTTTTTACTTTTTTGTGCCTGAATGTGTACTCCAGATCTTGTATTATAGGTTGACGTTGAACCACACATCATTACGTCGTCGCCAAACAAATATACATGACAAAAATGTTCGTAAAATGAAAAGTATTGGGCCAAAATATGTATTTTTCTATGAGACCAAATGGCAACTATTCTGTTTGAAACGTAATAAGAATCAAATAACTCGAATCATAAATCTCAGCTTAAATCTACATACATATAAACCCCTCGAATTAAGAAACTCTTCCTTTTTAAAGTAGGTAAAGAAGACGATAAGAATATTCTCCTTATAGAAATCGGTAAAAAGTCTGCTCTGTGCACTCTAATACAAGTAAATGCGAGCCAAAGACGCTTCTTTCGATCGCGATTCTGGCGTGTGTGATCTGACTGGATGGAGTTCCTGATGTAGATCCGGCTAATGAATATTCTATTCTATTTCATTTCATTCATGGTCCTCAGTTCTTCACATTTCTTTAGATAAATGGTCTAAACATAGCAAGGCACGTAGTAGTCAGAAGATATGTTAAATTTTATAAGTGTTCCCTCTTACTTCTACGACATCTTCCCGTATATTATTGAGTCACCTTTGAACCTCAAACTAAAACACTTCTAACTTTACCCGATAAGGGAGGCCACAAACCTTCAAGCCAACCTAGCAACGAATTACTCATTCGCATAATTACTTCTGTCAAGCTTCAAGGCTTGTTTTTCTGCTTACTCCGCACACAGGGTTAAGCTGGGCTCTGACTTACTCGCAGATAAGCCTCACATTATCCCGCCTTCGTGACGTCATTTACATACTAATTTCGTAGGTAGCTCCTGAGACGTAAAGTACAGGATTACGCATAAGTAATTTGTATAATTTATGTAGGAAAACACCTGCTAATTGCAAATTGATAGCGACAGCTCTGCTCTGGGAATTGAATAATAGGATTAGTTCTTTAAAAATGCATAAGTAGCTGTTTCAAATGGTACCCTTATTTTTTAATTGGAATCATTTTTTATAGTGCTGGCTTTTGCCTACCTCGTCATGTGTAGGTATCGGTTATCTCATTCGCATAAAATGTCACATATTAAAAAGCAGCAGTAAAGTATTCTTCCTCGTAAATATATCAGTTGTCTGAAAACCATAGTACGAGCTAACTTAGTTTGGGATCAGATGGCCCTGTGTGAGTTGTTACACGATATTTATTTATTTATTTGAATCCAAAGGAAAAACATAACCGTACTCGGTATTTTTTAAATAAAAAATAATTTAATAATAATAAACAAAAAATACCTGCAGAAAGTTATTATAGTAGAAAACAAATTTAATTATTTTGACAACCTCTTTTAGTTTAAAAATATCCAATATAAAATCTATCGAATTTACTTTAACTCCGGTCTCGGATTTGAAAAGAACACAAAATACTCCTACAAAACAACATAGAAACTAGTATTGAATTTCTAACCACGAATAGAGGAAGTAATTTTGTCGGATATTTCTACTAAACTTCTTGTATCGACGTTGCAAACTTGAAAGCTTTTCAACCGCGACGTGGCGTTAAAAGCTGCCGTGATATTGAATTCACGTCGACGAAGCAAAATTAATTCTTAAAGAAATGAAAGTTTGAAAAAGTAGCTAAAATTATTTTTTCAATCTAATTTCAGTTCATTTTTTTTGGGTTTCCTACCCATAGGGTAAACCGGGGTCCTATTACTAAGACTTTGCAATCACTCAGTTATTTTGTCTGTCACCAGGAAAGATAACATACTGATTAATAATAACTGCCTAACTATCACATGAATCGCGATAGTTAGGCAGTTAAAATGAGTGTATCCCATCTGGCCCGGTGACTTGGCCCGGTACCGGACCACATGGGACAAAAAAGTTTTAACTGGCCCGGTGATATGTTTACCGGGCCAGATGATACAAATCAAGTGCCATCGTCCCCGGTAAGGGGCGAAAAGAGGATACGCCTCGTAATTTGTGAAATACTAACTATATACATCTATGAAAGGGATTGAACTTATAAATCAAACCGCTTAGTAGTAATCACTTTTTATTGTGAATAACGCGATATATCAACTTGTGTTATAAATCTCAACTTGAAAAAGACTTCCTGTAAGCAGATTTTTGAATTTGAACATATTAACTTCGATAATTTCAGAATTCTCTAACGCATTCTGCCGTTGTCCCTTTTTCGCGCGTAGGGCAGAATGGTGTGCTTTAAAAGTGACATTTTTTTTGAGCCCACTGTTGAACAGTACCGTTTATTAATCATTTTACACATGAAACAAAAAAAAAGGGAAGGAGTTACAACTAAGTTAAAAACCACCCGCAGACAAGTAGCCCTCAGTGCTGTACTACCCCTTCTCCCACAAAAGCGACTGGTGGTATTTGGCTGCTCAAAGTTCTGATGATGAAAACAGCAAGATATTTCGTTATTTTATGTTAAAACAATGGTTGCGTGATGATTTTATAAACGTGTGGTGCGATTTCGGACAACGCCACCGTACGACAAATGCACTGAAAGCGTGGCACAGCAAACTTAACAAAACAATTAAAAAATAGCAGCCCAATATGATCGACATTTTAAAAGCGCTTCATACTGACGCCTCTTTTTAACCGACTTCAAAAAAAAAGTAGGTTCTCTGTTCGACCTGTATGTATGTATGTATGTATGTATGTTTGTCCGCGGTTATCTCGCGTTTGGCTGAACCGATTTTGATGCGGTTTTCAGCAAAGTGTTTGTTACATTCTGGGGAAGGTTTTAGTATATAACACTAATGGATATCCTGTGACGTTGCGCGAATAGTGCCGTTTTCATTTTATAAGATTAGAAGTTTATTTTGAGAGCTACCCTAAAATGTAGTCAGACACTGAGACTCTAACTAAAAAGTAAAAAATAAAAAGCTTTTTTAAAAAAAAGATAACCGACTTCAAAAACTAAAAGCTCAAAAATAACTATTTCGGAAGTCGGTGGCTTCTCTTCTGCCGGTCGATTTGTGTTGCCTGTTAGTTTTTGAAGTCGGTTATCTTTTTTTAAAAAAAATTTTCAACAATACAAGATTAGTGCACATTGCAAACAAGATACCAAGTACTCGACGCCATTCAAAGAAGGCCATGCTTCGCAAAGACTTTATTCAGGAGACAACCATGGAGCTCATGACTAGTGAAATAACAGTCGGTAATTTTTTAGAAAAAATGCGTTAGAGAATTTGAAATTATCGAAGTTAATATGTTCAAATTCAAAAATCTGCTAACAGGAACTCTATTTCAAGTTGAGATTTATGACACAAGTTGATATATCGCGTTATCAGCAGTAAAAAGTGATTATTACTAAGCGGTTTGATTTATAAGTTCAATCCCTTTCATAGATGCATATAGTTAGTATTTCACAAATTACGAGGCGTATCCTCTTTTCGCCCCTTACCGGGGACGATGGCACTTGATTTGTATCATCTGGCCCGGTAAACATATCACCGGGCCAGTTAAAACTTTTTTGTCCCATGTGGCCCGGCACCGGGCCAAGTCACCGGGCCAGATGGGATACACCCGTAAAAATTTTCGCAGATAATCGAAAAACTTGATTTTTTTCCGATAATGGAATAGAACCCCCAATTTGACTTTTGTACCCATGAGTTTGTCCGGATAGAAGTCAATTATACCATACGATATCCCGTTTTATTCCAAAATAGTACAAAGAGTTTTTTTCACTATAAAAATGTCTGAATTAAAATCTGTATTAAGAGATAATCGCTATAACAGACACAAACAATTTACCCCTCTATACCTAATCTGTATTGCTACACTTAATAATATATCTTACCAGAAAGTTATCATCAGGATGTCCAAATATTCGTTCATAAAAAGTACTTATACAATTAATAAATAAATGTTGTTGTTACAGATTGTCTGCGGTATCGGAGGGCTAGTGCTGGGAGCAGTCGGCTGGTTGGAGGAGAGACAGAAGCCAGCCCTGGGGCTCGGAGTTCCTGCTGGTGCCATCACAGTGCTGGCTGCAGGTAATATCCTAATCCTGATCTGTATGAATAATCCTGAGGCAGTTCACCATCCGATAGGTCTAGTGTGTGGGTGCCGCATTGTACTGCGCCTCGCTTGAATTGCTCAAGTCCTGTTGCAAGACAGACCGCACAGAATGTAGGGATTTATTTAACTAAAGGATTTGTCACACTGGATGCTAAATTTGACAAAAAAATGTTTATATATTTGTTATATTTTGTAGAAAGGCAACTAGTGGCAAAATTCAGCACTGTAACTAACTAAACTATATCCAATAAAATATTTTCAATTAATAAAAATCGTTTGGAAATACAAATAAAATATTTTGAAGTACCTTCGCAACGGTCGCCTGGAGGACACGGTCGAGCACACAGTAGAGGTGTGCCGCGCATGGGCGGAGCATCGACGTGTCCTCGTAGAGGCGATCGGCGGCGGTGACCTCTCGCGCCCGGCGCTGGTTCAGGCCATGCTCCGGGGCGAGACGGAATGGGATGCCGTCGCCTCCTTCTGCGAAGCAGTTATGCTAGTGAAGGAAGCGGCGGCGCGCGAGAGGCAACGACGAGCCTCTCGCCCCGGACTAAGACCCAGGCGAAGACGTCGAGAGTCGCAAGACGACTACCGGCCACCGTAGGCGCGGTTCTGCGGATGGCGAGCTATGGGTAGCTCGCCGCCCGGCTAGGACCAGGACCGCGTAGACGGCGCGTTTTGTTCCACGCGCGCCTCAAAGAGAAGGAGTCAGCACAGGAAGGGGCCCAACAGGGCCAACGCCTGCCGGGGTTGCGGAATGTTTATAATAGTTACCGTGACCCTGGAACATAAAGGGCAATCGAAGGAACATGAGTGGGTTTTAGTCAGTAAGAGTCTGACACGCCCTCCCGTCGCACCCAGGACGGGAGCATGGATGATTTCCCACTCACCAAAAAAAAAAAAAAACCGGTCAAGTGCGAGTTGGACTCGCGCAACGAGGGTTCCGTTAATTTGTTTTTTAGTGAAATAACTACAAATTTACGGTTTTCGGAGTTTTCCCTTTACTTGTGCTACATGACCTTGCTTCTTGCCAAATTTCATGATTCTTGGTCAATTGGAAGTACCCTATAGGTTTTGATTCCCTTGCAAATGTCTAAATATGCAATGTAAACCGCCGTATCTTTTTATTGCGTTGATTTAGAAACTTGATATTTTCACTGCTTTGAGAGATAGCAGACTTGAGTATGTGATATGAATTTCAGCTTGATATCTCGACGCGTTTCTGAGAAAAAGGGTCTTGACAGACGGACGAATGGCAGGACGGACGGATGTGAACTAACTACAAATTTACGGTTTTCAGAGTTTTTCCTTTACTTGTGCTACATGACCTTGCTTATTGCCAAATTTCATGATTCTAGGTCAATGGGAAGTACCCTATAGGTTTTGAGTTTTAATTCCCTTGAAAATGTCTAAATATGCAATATAAATCACCGTATCCTTTTATTGCGTTGATTTAGAAACTTGATTTCTTCACTGCATTGGGAGATAGCAGATTTGAGTATGTGATATTAATTTCAGCTTGATATATCGACGCGTTTTTGAGAAAAAGGTTCTTGACAGACAGACGGACGCCTGATGTGAACTAACTACAAATTTACGGTTTTCAGAGTTTTTCCTTTACTTGTGCTACATGACCTTGCTTCTTGCCAAATTTCATGATTCTAGGTCAATGGGAAGTACCCTATAGGTTTTGAGTTTTAATTCCCTTGAAAATGTCTAAATATGCAATATAAATCACCGTATCCTTTTATTGCGTTGATTTAGAAACTTGATTTCTTCACTGCTTTGGGAGATAGCAGATTTGAGTATGTGATATTAATTTCAGCTTGATATATCGACGCGTTTTTGAGAAAAAGGTTCTTGACAGACAGACGGACGCCTGATGTGAACTAACTACAAATTTACGGTTTTCGGAGTTTTCCCTTTACTTGTGCTACATGACCTTGCTTCTTGCCAATTTCATGATTCTTGGTCAATTGGAAGTACCCTATAGGTTTTGATTCCCTTGCAAATGTCTAAATATGCAATGTAAACCGCCGTATCTTTTTATTGCGTTGATTTAGAAATTTGATATTTTCACTGCTTTGAGAGATTGCAGACCTGAGTATGTGATATTAATTTCAGCTTGATATATCGACGCGTTTCTGAGAAAAAGGGTCTTGACAGACGGACGAACGGCAGGACGGACGGATGTGAACTAACTACAAATTTACGGTTTTCAGAGTGTTTCCTTTACTTGTGCTACATGACCTTGCTTCTTGCCAAATTTCATGATTCTAGGTCAATGGGAAGTACCCTATAGGTTTTGAGTTTTAATTCCCTTGAAAATGTCTAAATATGCAATATAAACCACCGTATCTTTTTATTGTGTTGATTTAGAAACTTGTTTTTTTCACTGCTTTGGGACATAGCAGACTTGAGTATGTGATATTAGTTTCAGCTTGATATTTCGACGCGTTCCTGAGAAAAAGGTTTTTGACAGACAGACGGACAGACAGACGCCTGATGTGAACTAACTACAAATGTACGGTTTTCGGAGTTTTCCCTTTACTTGTGCTACATGACCTTGCTTCTTGCCAAATTTCATGATTCTTGGTCAATTGGAAGTACCCTATAGGTTTTGATTCCCTTGCAAATGTCTAAATATGCAATGTAAACCGCCGTATCTTTTTATTGCGTTAATTTAGAAATTTGATATTTTCACTGCTTTGAGAGATAGCAGACCTGAGTATGTGATATTAATTTCAGCTTGATATCTCGACGCGTTCCTGAGAAAAAGGGTCTTGACAGACGGACGGACAGACAGACGGACAACAAAGTGATCCTATAAGGGTTCCGTTTTTACCTTTTGAGGTACGGAACCCTAAAAAAAAAAAAAAAGTACCTTCGCAAAGTAGTTCAAATCTCTATCACATTTTTATTTAATTTAAAAATAAAGAAAATTATGGCACCACCACTCTACGCCAATTTTCTTTTGCTCAGACGCATTATGATCGTATTTATCAAAGCTTAGTTGAACCGGGGAAAGTTCAACAACATCGCAAAAGACACTTATGTTAAAGTTCGTATCGTTAAGTACGCGACACATCATTACTCCGAGAAAATGGGGGAGATAACATAAAGCTGAGTTCGCACTTACGAACTTTCAAATGTTGAGCATCGAACGTTGGCACGCAACAAGTTTGTTACGCAATGACTTTGCACGTGCGTGTTCAGTAAACATTGTTCGTGGGAAACATTTGATGCGATCGAATTTGCGTTCTAGTGTTCGGAAAACTTCAACTCAACTACAATCATTATAAATTCATCATTTTTCTCTGACAATCAACAAAATTGTTATTATGTGTGTATTGTATGTGTCTATCTGGCACATATTTTCAGTTTAGTCTTTGGAAGTGTGAAATAGACATCATGATTAGGCCTTTCGAGAAATGAACTAAGTATTTAAAATCAAGAGACATTTTGGAAAAAGTAGCATTCTGCACGACTCTTTCAACAGAGATACAATATATGACAATTGTGGGCGACCTCCAGACAATATACTAGTATGTTCGTGCCCAGTTTTCCAATTTGCATGAGTTTGATGTTTATGATCCCGATGTTCATATTCGTACGTGTGTACCCAACTTTAAATAAACATCGTAATGTGGCATAAAATAAACAGTCCGTTTTTGTTACCACAAGTCGTTCATAATTTTATGCGGGAGCAAATTTTTGGGCTCATTATGTAAATGACATTAGGGGTTTATTTTTAAAAGCATTTTAAACAATGTTAATGCTAAAATATTATTTCAGATTATGTTTTACTTAATTAAAATATTTGTGAAATGAAAGTATAAAAGACAACAATTATTTAGAATTTTAATTTTAATCAATTTTATTTTGTTGTCTGGTTACCATAACACAAGTTCTAAGCAGAGCTCAATTTGGGATCAGATGACCGTGTGTGAGTTGTCCGAGTATATTTATTTTATTTATTTAGTGTCCAAACTTACATTTTATATTTTACTAGCTTTTGCCAGCGACTTCGTCCGCGTGGAATAATAGTTCCCGTTCCCGGGGGATTTTCGGGATGAAAATTATCCTATATTATACTTTAAACTTTCGCGTTGCATATTAATTATACTTCACTGTTATTCGGGATATATCGCGCACGTACCTTTTAATATGTTTTTTTGCTTAAATCATGCGCGTTAAATCCCGAATAACAGTGAAGTATGAAAATTATCATATGTCCTTTCTCGGGTCCCAGACTATATCTGTACCAAATTTCATTTAAATCGGTTCAGTGGTATAGGCGTGAAGAAGAGACAGACAGACAGAGTAACTTTCGCATTTATAATATTAAAATGTATAGTATATATAGTACAATATTATAGTATATGTATAGTATGGAAGTGTGGATACATAGATAGACATTAATAATAAATGTCATAGTTATTACCTAATTAATAATGACAAAAGAAATAACAAGTCTAAACATTGTCATTATTAACGAGTTTAACGACGTAAATTTATATTCAAAGTGTAGCCAGATGTAATTTATTATTAGCAATTAGTGGATCTCGGGTTGAATGTTGTGAATTTCAGCCATATTTACTTTTTAGTACTGAAGTGATTAATTGGTAGCCATTACATTAGTACATAATTCATGTTTGTAAAATATTTCAATTTCAAATTCATTGTGGTAAAAAAAAACAGTTTTCCTTTTAGCTTATTTTTTTTTAGTAGGTAATTAGTGAATTTATTTTATTTTTGACAAATTCGTTTAATATAAATCTTAATATATATAAATCTCGTGTCACAATGTTTGACCTCAATGGACTCCTAAACCACTTAACCGATTATAATAAAATTCGCACACCATGTGCAGTTCGATCCAACTTGAGAGATAGGATAGTTTAAATCTCAAATTATAGTCGCAATTTTAATTTATTGCTAATTATTTGTCTGTTATTATTTGACAGTCACAATTAATTTATTAGTAGTTGTTGATTTTCGAATGTTTTACATTGGATCCGACAGACGGCGCTACCATCGCAGTGTCAAATTTTAAATAATAATCACTTTCAGATGTTAAAAACATAGAAAAGGTTGACAAAAAGGTTCTATAAGAAAATGCGTAGCAATACTTCTTAACATGTCGGCGCTACCATCGCAGTGTCAAATTTTAAATAAAATTCGAAATTGAATTTTAGTCTGTCTCGACAGTTAGCGCTGCGATCAAATTAAAAAAAAAGTTTTGTTCTCATTGTGTTATCTATTATTTTGTTATTGTTGTGTTTTTATTGTGTAATCTTATATCTACCCGTGCGAAGCTGGGACGGGCCGCTAGTATATTATAGTTTACACCAACATTTTGATGAAATTAGGTTATAGATTTTAACAAAGTCTAAAATGAATATTATTACAAAATACATAATTACATTTCATAATACAAACTAGACATAAATAAATTAATTATTTAACTATTTCGCATCAATTCAAAAAACATGCAACAAGCAGATGGTCAATCCGAAACCATATAAAAAATAAAATCTTCTTCATTCGCGAATAACAAATCAGCATTTTATGGTTATGGTAGGTTTATGACTAAATATTTTACTAAATATTTTACTGCGAAACTTCATAATTTCGTAGATAGTCTCATAAAACAACGCAATCATAATGTACTTCCCATTCATGGTACCTTTTTACTAGCAAGTTTGCAGAAAGTGCCGTACACTTACTGCAAACTTAGTAGGAAGTTTATGACTCTTTAAATGGATTTAGTCCGCTTGAAGAAATATGGCTGAATCCCGTCCAATGTGGAGGAAAAGTTTGTATTACAACCTTAGTTTCCTACACTTAATAAATAAACAAGAACGTATCGGAGCGTTCATCAACCGAAATACCACTTATCCGAAAGTTAATGTACGTGATCTAGCCGATCGTAATTTGATATATTTTTTTAAGTGTTAAGTAATAATTGTATCTCGAGCTCTTTTATATATGAATAAAAAGATAGGATATACAGCAGTAATCAACAAACAGTTAGAACGTACACAGTAAAGAAGTATTTAATTATTTTTGGTATTAATAAGAATATAATTTCAAAGTACAGTTAGCTGCTAAGACGACGTTATAGCTATATAAAAGAGAACTAAACTACACTGCTAACAAAACATAAATAAAAATATATTAAATTAAATTTAACATTTAAAAATGAAACATACCTAAAATATAAAACATAAAAGTCGTATGTCATAGAGAAGAAGCTATTCACGGAAAGATCCCTGAAAACTCTGGTTGTCCGAACTCCTGTATTCGACGTTCTACTGTCTAAAAGGCAGTTAGTGGAAATCCTAAATTTTTTAGAAAAAACTACGACAGTGAAGTCAAACAAAGTCCAGTAAAGAAGCAATTTTACGAGAAATAAAGATAGAATAGAGAGACACAAAAGAACTCATGAATGCACCTGGAATCCTTTTTGTCGACTAGAAATTCTATGACGTTATTGCCACAAGACAATAATTTCATATATTTTTTGTGCGTTTATATATCAACAGTCAGCCAGTTTACCATTTTATAAACATAGATAACGTTTTCTAATTCTACTCTTATTGGATAAATGCTATAACAAGTTAATGTATCGATACTTCGTTTTACTTTAACTGTTATTGTCTGTCCGTACAACGTGATTAGGATTTAAGTATGTTTTTATTGCTCCTTATTAGTTCCTTTTCTTTATTCTTTTTACTGATGGCATTGCTTGTATTAAGGCCGAAATTGGTTTTTTCAATGTGCTTGTTTACTATAAGAATCTTTTATTAGGTAACCTAAATAAAAGGTTTCGGAAAAATAAAATAAAAGAAGTATTTGTTAGTGTCCATCTAATATGGTCACGGGAAAATACGGTTTCACTGCCGAAGAGTCACTTTGTGAAACTTCATCAAATAAAGTTGAGGTTAAATAACAAAACAAACTTTGGCTGTGGAAAAAAAAATCCATCTTGAAAATACAGTTCTCTTTTGAGCTAACCCCCATTTTTAATCTGAGTTCCTTTTCTGGACAAAAGTCTCCCCCCATTACCTTCTAGTTATTCCTATTCCTAACTTTCAGTTGATAATATCCTATAAACGTCTATGCTATTTTTAAATATAAATTTTGTGTCTTGACTACAACACATCACTAACTTCAAACCCCATTTGCAGCCACATCAATCTACTACAGCCGCGGCTTCGGCGGCTGGGTGTCAGCCAGGTCAAGAGCGACCAGGACCTGGGGGGCTCCTTGGAGAGCCCTTGGCCCTTCGCCCTGTGCTGCAGTGCCCCTGACAATGCTGTGGACAGCTGCCATTGGAGCTCATGTGGCGATGCTGGCTTTCTGTATCAGGTCGCTGTTGAATATTGGGTGAGTTGTTGTATTATTTTATTTAGAATGGAATTCCCTGCCGGCGCCTGTGTTCCCTAATGCATATAACCCGGATGTATTCAAGAGACGAGTGCATAGGCATCTTTTGGGTGAGCTCGCTCCATCGTACGTAGGCCCCGTCTATGCCCTCGGGCTAGTCTGGGACCAAGAGCAAGCCCATATGTAATAAAAAAAAAAATATACAGGGTGTCCCACGGCTATGCCACATGGAGGGAAAGTACCTTAAATATTGTAGATAGAACATTTTGCTGAAAGAAGACATTATTTGAATTTTAAAAACATTTTGAACTGCATTCATAGATATTTAAATAATTACATAGTTGAACCGGGAATCGAACCTGTTACTAGAGAAAATTAATCAGCCTGTAGTTTTATCCTACCGATCGAAAGGCTTCATCACAAGGATTATTTTTTGCTAAATAACATAGTGTCAAAAATAAAAGGAAGACTATGAATTTTAACATTTTTAATACAAAATTAGTCAATTTTTCAACTGCTCAAAACTAGTATCTCTTCTTGAATACAAAGTAATAACTTTTGATTATTTCGTTCCCTGGGGATTTTTTGGTCTTGTTGTGGTGGATATTTATTTATTTAAATGATGCGTACTACTCAAGTGGGTAGATTAATTAGTAATAAGTAGTTATGATTGCAATTTATGTCCTTACGGCAATGTAAGCTTTTAACTTTTCAGAACAAAATTTTACATAAAATGTTAAAATTCACGGTCTTCCTTTTATTTGTGATACTATGTTATTTAGCAAAAAATAATCCTTATGATGAAACCTATTGACTGGTATGATAAAACTACAGGATGATTATTTTTTCTCGTGGAACAAGTTCGATTCCCGGGTCAACCATTTAATTATTTAAAAATCTATGAATGCTATTTAAATTGTTTTTAAAATTCAAATAATGTCTTCTTTCAGTAAAACGTTCTATCTACAAGATTTAAGGTACTTTCCCTCCATGTGGCATAGCCGTGGGACACCCTGTATATATCTTTCAAAGTTTGCTCGTCGGGTGCTGTAAGTTTGGATTAGTCATCTCTTTACTGCCATGAAATTTTTCTATTGCTTATTTTGATTTTTACCTACATTGTTTTTACACAAAAATAATGTATAGCCAAGTTTCTGTAGAACACAAAGTTTTAAAAAGAGTATCCGTGGAGTTTTTGCTTGTTCTTTTCGTAGAATATGTACAAACGTTTTGGAACAAACGACTAACGTCACCTTTCTAATTAACCGACCGACTTTGTGACAACTCAACTGCCTGTAAATGGTCAAATGAAACAAAAGCCATTAATTTGATTGATCAAATTTTTATTTAGTTCTTAGGAGCTTACTTTAGTTTAGAGGAGGTACTGTCTAGCACGTAGCACGAATGCTTTGAAGTCTCTTCATTTCTATGACCTCTATATGATATTCGGTATATACTCATAAACCTTCATCTATCTTGGCACGTAGTCAAAATCTTCAAAGGATCGGAAATCATTGATATTTTTTTCACAAATAGGTATTCCACTTTTTCTAGATTTCGTCTCAAGGCACTATTATCTCGATAGAAAGTCTCCAAGCCATTTTACCAGGTCATCGCTTTCTGTTTTGACGGGCCTTTGACAAGGCTCGAAAGTTCTAGAAGAAACATCGCTGTATCTTGTCGTGAATTTAATGGCTTTTGTAATCATTCATGTCAGCTTCTAAACTTTCGCCGCTGTACTTGAGTATGCGATAATGTTCGCTTTAAATCTTCTACACATATGTACTATTTAATACTACATAGAAAAAAATAATTCGTTTGTTTGTAATATCAAAGTAATAGCTTTTTAGTAAACGCAATGAGAAAATATACGGTTGTTTTAACAAAATAAACGTTTTTTGTCTGACGTTGATCTGATTGTACCGGTTAATCTTTAAAACGACTGGACTGATTTTAACAATACCTTCATTGGTAGAACTAATTTTATACTGAAGATTATTTTAGAAAAAGAATAACGGGTTGAAACTTTAAACTAATTTAACTTTGTATAGTAAAAAAAAAATGTTTTGGTCTAATGGAAATAAATGATTTGACTATAAATCAGTAAAATCATATTTATTTTGTAAATAGGTTATAACATAACACTTTCACACGTCAATATTGTTTTTTTTATATTAAGCGAACGATGGGGCCGGTGTTTCCTAGCTGGACTGCTCTACGAATTTAAACTAAATTAAAAATTAAAATAAAATTTAATTCGCGAATGAAAATATAGAATGTTTTTGACACTAAAAAACCTTTTTCTAATTCTAAATCTCAAATAATCTTATTCAACCGTGTTACTGTTAGTATTCTGAAAATTTCCAAACAATGAAACCACATTTTCTAAATACCTTTACGGTTTCTAAAATAGATTTTCACAAATACCGGGTATAAGAGTTTGTTTATAAAATCTAATTTTAAAGTTTCTAAACATACCAAAGAATTTGATATTGTTAGAGTCCAAAAATATATTTTCGTTGACCCCTTCCGTCCTGCTTTGTTCTTCCAATTATAACATCACTTTGATATTTAAAGGTGAAGATTGGGTCCTTCTGCCGGGGTTGCGGAATGTTTATAATAGTTACAGTGTAGTTTATAAAGGGCAATCGAAGGAACATCTGAAAAGTCTGACTGGAAAGTCTGACTCGCCCTCCCGCCACACCTAGGACGGGAGCAGTCATTTGATGATTATTTCCCACTACCCAAAAAAAAAAAAGATTGGGTCCTGATGGCGGGTAGCCGCAGACCTTCAAGTCGAAAGTCTATCAAATCTGGTTATGCAGGTTTATATGAAAATAATAATACCAGCCTATTACTGTCCCACTGCAGGGCAAAGGCCCCGTCTCATGCAGAAAAGGCACCAGCATTGATTACCACATTACTCAAGGCGGATTAGCGAATTCGGGCTTACATAAGTCCAGGTTTCCTCACGATGTTTTCCTTCACCGATGTCTCTGTTGTCCAAGATAAACTTTAGAAAGTATACATAATACAATCATGAATTCTTTGATTAATCTAAGCATGAATTATACATTGGTACTTATTAAAATTTGAACCCACAATATCTTTTATTAGAGGCGGGCGCCATAACCTAGTGGTTAGCCTAGTGGCTACCACGTCATTTTCATACTTTATAAAAATAAAAACTTAGTCTTAGCTGGGAAACATTTGGCTTCGTGTTTACCTTCCTAAAAGTTTCCATATCCGTGGTTTTTTGCCACCTAGAGCTACTTAATATTTGATTAATTAGTGATTTCTTTCAATATTCCATATTCCTATTGGAAACAAGAACTAATCCATCTTCTCCTTTATTAAATAATCTGACTACACACTGACAATACAGTGCATAATTCTATTTTATTCAGTGTCTACACGCCCGATTGACCTACAAAAACTCGGCATGCTCTGCTGGTCCTTTTATCCAGGTTTTCGCGGCTCGAAGGACCAATGAACAACGCATATTTCTTCACAATAGCGTCCGTACCGCTTTATCCTTTCATATCACTTATCAAACACATTCTATTCCTAACAATTTAATTTTCTCGCCGAGAGCGTTGCTATGTCAATGAGAGTTTTAAAAGCTTTTAGTACCGGTTCATAATTCATTTTAACACGAACAAAGGAACGAAATATCCTGATGCTTAAATAAGTTTCACACGAGGTATTGGCAAGGTTTTCATAGTAGTAGCGTATTAACTATGTCATACTGTCTGGTAATTAGGTTAAAAATTATAAATTTGAGATGAGGAATGTACACTGTGAAAAAAGAAATGATAGTTAAAATAATATACCTAATCCATACTAATTCTTTTGTTATTGCAAAACTAACTCTGTATGTCTGTTTGTTACGCTTTCAGACCTAAAGTACTGAACCGATTTTAATGAAATTTGATACAGAGATTGTCCATTGTCTGAGAAAGGGCCTCCCAGCGGGTGAAGCCACGGACAAAAGCTAATAGGTACAAATATTTACATATAGAATTAAAATGTGTTTAAATCCCCGAAGGCTTTAAAATCCCTGCTTATTGATACCAAGATAAAGCCCTGTGATAAACGGATACAATGAGCTTCCGCCTCCAGATCGATCTAGTTATAAAGTCATTATCTCATCGTAGCACAGCTGTTGCATGAAATATTTAAGATATTCCTTTAAACAAAATGCGTGCGTTTCGTTCAAATCAAGACTAAGTATATAATTTATTCTGGTCTGAAAAAATGTTAACAGTGGTTAACATTTTTTCATACCAGACAGACATGATGGTCCAAAAAAAACTCGCGGCCAGACCTAAAATTATTTGCCATTTTTCGCAATTTTATAACACAATACAATTTCATTGTTTGTTCTGTGTCTGGGTGTAATTTGTCTATAATATGTATGTCTTTATAAATAATATAAATATGTTTATCACTAGTCTGTTACCATAGTACAAGCTCAGCTTAGTTTGGGATAAAAAAAAATGCCAATACTTTACTATAACAGTTCATGAACAAAGTTATATCGTTTGTAAGCTGAGGAGAAAACCCGGAAAGTTCAGCTATAATATTCCTTGCAGATGCAGCAGCACTACTTGCATCGGCGTGGCCAGTGCCCAGCTGACAGTCTCCATCTCAACCCTGGCGGCAGCTATCTTCATGTTTCAACTGGATCTGAGATTTGATGCTTCCGTCTCGCCGCCACCCAGGCAGTCTGACACGCATATCTGCACCGCTGTTTCTATGGTATGTATACAGCACACAAGATCAACGAGGTCGTTAAAAGTAAAATCACATTTTATTCATTTTATTGCTCTTCGTTTCGTGGCTCTTTTATAGTAATTAGCATACAGTCGAAACTACTGAATCAGAATATATACACCGTTTGTTTTTTGTCATCATCACGGTAAAAGGTGCCAAGGCAACATTAGGGGATGTGGGATCATTAATGGTTGAACAGGTAATTTCAAACGGGACGGGAAAACATGTAAATTTCTTTTCCGTTAGGTTTTGGTTGGCTGGCTACTTTTAAATCCCTAGAGTAAGCATGTTCTGCAGTGGGGACCATGATAAGGTGTAATGTGAAACAAACCACGACTTTCTGCAACTAGTAGCGTGTAACAGAATATCGTGTATCGCGTATCGAATGCAGACTGGTCTTTTACAGGTATTACAAACTTCAGTTAAAAAAAGGGTCAAGTCATGCAATTGAAAATAAGAAGTAAAGCAATTTCACACTAAAGAACTAAAAAAGAGAGTGGAAGTCAAATCTAACGATATGTTCTTAGACGCTCTTCTTCAGTCAATTTAGGTGAAGTGAAATTGAGGTGACCTATCACTGTACTTACCAAGTAATAGCAAAGACAGCTTACCTAAAGCACCAGAAACACTATTGGTGGCGTATATTTTGGACAGTTAGGTACTCGGACCGAAAATCTAACAATCAGTGCCAGTAACTAGATTTTTGAGATTTGATAGGCAGTCGCCCCATATAAAACAGAAGTTCAATCGGCTTGAACAGCTGCAACCGGTTAGATTGGAAGCTGAACTCAATATCCGTATTCAGGTAAAATCAAAACATCGAACCAATTTCCATTCATAGAAAACTTGGACGCGCAATATGATTGACTGTTACGGTTTTGTTAGAACACAAAAAAAATTATATGAAATATTATTTTTTACCATAAAAACATTCCTGAATTACTTATTTGTTTACCCACAAAAATTATATTCAGGCAGAAATCAGAATTAAGCTTTTGACATAAATATTAAGAGAGTAATAAAATATTGTTTCATCCTCTGAGCAATTTCATCAAAAAATATTTTTGCTAAGCTAATTTATCAAAGTCGACGGAAGCAATCAGGATGAGCACAATTTTGCCTTCCAGCCATAAAACAGAGGGAACTAAAAATGATTTTATTAAAATTCTGATAGTAATATGACATAGCAGTAAAATTCCATTGTAAAGCTGAAAGGAAAACTAAAATACTTAGCCCGACAGGAACCTTTGAACTAAAACAAGCTTTTTGTCTTTGAAGTAATTTAAACCTTGAGTCATAATAAAAATTGGTTTAGTTATTCATTTAACTTATAGACTGAGCCCAATGCGATATTGTAGCACACTCAACGATTCCTATAACTAATAGTAGGTATAAATCGCTGTTTTTGTAAATTCACCCAAAGTGCAACAGAATATGTCAACAGTAGTTATACAAACAGTTATAGAATCTAACTGCTAACAACCCGAGTTGCATTATACTTGATTTTGAAACTTAAATAATACTTCGTTTCCACCTACAGATATTAGTGATGCCAAACTTTTAAACCAAAACATTTAGTCAGAGTAGGTAAACTTCATTGAAAACTAGTTCAATGTTATAATTGTACACATGCATTAATAATTGTTCCTGTTTGATGAAAATATTTTTAGTGAAAGTGGCGCATGTATCGGAAAATTCTCGCTGAAAATTGTACGAATGTAAAAGCAGTAAAATCTGCAATCCTAAACATTCCCAAAAGACCAATGCTACAAAAATAAAAACGTACGAAAGGACCAGTATATTATAAACAACAAATGTCTCATAAAAAGATATATCCAGGATTGTACACAAAACAACAGTATGTAATAATACTCTGGAGTCCGTTACATTCAAATTCGCGATAGCAGCTGTAATACAAGAGAGCAATGTATGTGCTCTTTAAGTAAGACTCTCTGGAGATATAAACAAACCAGTATATATTTGTTGAATTGTCAAGTTAACGGACTAAAGGCGACTACATATTACGAACTGCAAGCAAGACAAACTTTTAACAACTATTTCGCATAATATAGGAACTTGCTCAAATTGCTCTTGATTTATTTATTTGGACCTCAACAAAAGATATACACAAAGCATGACACATATATGTTCAACAAAAGGTATTAATTAAGTGTACTTCTCTACTTATAGGAGACCACATTTAATATGCAATTTACGGTATCGTCTCCTCTACAATGTTTGCAAATGTAGTTTTGACAAAATGTATGATAATTTATGCATTTATTTTAACTTTATGCAAAGGTTGGGTTTGGTTGGCGATGCAATCAAATTCTCGTGGCCCATGGAGATAGATTCATAGAGTTCTTTTAATTTGATGGCACGACCAGACAACTACTGCAATTCCTTTAGATATTACTTTCGTTTATAATAATGTCTAGTTTTGATTGTAGTTTGGTAAAATTTTACGTACTCGTACCAATTCTGTTGTTTTTATCTGACTAACAGTATTTAAACGGACTATGAAATGTGCTTTAACTAATTCGAAAAAACTGCATCAAAATCCCGAATCTCTTCCGTAACTATACCGGCAATTTCGTCATCAATAAATGGTTTAATAACAACTGCATAACTAATTTAAAATACGTCTCTAAACTAATTAACGTTAGCTTCGAAGCTAAGCTATTAATTAATTCGCAGGTACCCCTGACGTCAGTGGCAATCAATAGCGGTAACAGCGACGCAGCAGACTCAGGTGGAAGTCCCCTGGGTAAGGAGAAGGAGCCTCCCCCTCCAGAACCCCCCACCTGATGCAGTGACGCCGCTTGAACGATAGAACGTTCTCGAATTGTGTCTCTGGACTTTAGAACTGAGTGACTTTCATATACCCTGGAATTGTTTCTCTAGACTTTGAAATACTGAGTTTTATACGTACTTTATAAGTTATGCTATATGGAGCTTCCATTGTTTTTGTTACGTAAATAGTTGTCTGTTATTTTTGGGCCTGAGTTTTCAATTGTCATTAAACAGTCAATTGTTCGTTTGTAGTTTTGTAAGCTTGTATGTTTCTCGTTTATTACTTGACAAACTTGTAAAGCCTACTTGATTTCCTCACGTAATTTTTCCCTTTTACTTCCACCGCATGTTTTTTTTTTATTTTATTTTAAATACAAGCATTTAGCTGGTAGAGGGTGGGACATTTGCCTCTAACAAACTCTTGCACTTTAAAGCATAAGGTTGCGCAATCGTATCCGGTTGTCCGTGGAGCAGATCTTAACAATACCTGAATCAAAAAACCTTTTTTACAAATTAACAATGTTTTTATAAAGTTCAAGGAATTTTATTTTAACATTTCATCGACCAACCGACAGCCGGCTATCGGGCTGCTGTTGTCTTTCTATTATGTCTCGAATAACATGTGTTAGAATGTTTAAACCAGTACTTTGTTAGCGTGAATAATTTATTTCATATCCACGCGGCCACGCCACACTACATATTTGTCGTACTAAGTTTCTGAGGAAAACTGCGAAATGACTGACAAAAGAACGAACAGACAGACAGATGGAAATGGGGAAACCATAAGGAGAAAACTGATAAATCTACTTTTAACCCATTGAATGCTCTAATTATAGACACAATTAAAAAAGCATTGTGTTTCGCGTGGATCCACGTCGCGTCGGTGAGACACGAAAGGTTAATAAAATAAAACCACGATGGATAAAGGAGATACTTCTAATGTGGACTACTTTATTTTTGAATATAAAGCTAGAAAATCGCCATATTTGTTCCTCCGTTTGGAGTTATAACACGATTGAAAAGTCGGCCCCTAACAAAGTTTCATCTAACTGGCCATCAAGATATTGAAAGTATTTTTGTTATTGAAAAAGTATTGAATCAATTCTTTTCAACCCTTTAATTTGAAATGTCCTGGTTTGGTTGGAAGTTTTTTGAATTAAATTTTCCCTTTTATTTTTATCTTTCGGGTTTTTATGCGTAACGTTTTTTAATTATTATGTTATGGTCTGTTAAAAGATAAAAATATTTTACAATGATTTTGTGAAACTTGTGTTTTATTTAAGAGTTAGTTAGTTTTTTCAAAGGCATTCATGTCAAAAATATGGATATGCCTCCGAGTTCTTATTGTTTCCATTACGAAATTATTAGATACATGAAGCTTGAAAAATTAAGTAGCAAATAAATATGATACCTTATTTTCTTTGATGTTTGTTGACGATTATTTCCTACATTATAGACATCAAAAACATACATATAAAAAGCATTGGAAATCTGTATTCATATAGAATTAAATAAAAAACAGACGTAGAAGTTGTAACTGATGAATCCGAATTGATTCTATAAATTCTACGTGACTGACCTACTAAAACCTTTTTCTGTCCAAACACACGAATACAAGGTGTATTCCTGATGTCCCCAATGACCCTGTCCCCATTATGGGGACAATAGTAATTGATAAGATTTATTTCCAAAGAATACCTATTTAATTAGCGAACATCCATTGTAGTAAAATCGTGTTGAGCAAACGAATCTATAATTCCGAATTCCTCAATTCAAAATTGGTAATATCCACGATGGTAATATTACTTCGAATCAAAATCAACATTGTTAATTGGACCTTCCATCGATTTACATTTCAGCTCAAAGCTTGCGATCAGAACATTCATTCACGATATATTTATGGTGCGTAACGAGAATTGTACCGGACAGATTTATTGGCACTTTTGGTGAACGAAAGTAAAAATCCTATTTCTATCTATAATGTATTCTATTGATCTTTTCAGAAGGATGCCATAACGTGCTAGAAGTATACATATTTTTTCGTCTATTTATGTATACATTTCATACTTATTTTCTTTCTGCTTCACCTTTAGACGTCCCATTTCCATAACTTTTTCATGCAAATCGTTGTCTAGCACTTTAGTGTTAATACAAGACAATTACTAACTTTGTGACATTTGTTTTTCACAAGTGTTTTAATTACAATTTCACCTACAATTACAGGTTTATTTTTAAAGCTATTTTCATTTAGTTAAGTGCTTACTTTGCGTATGTATTCTGCAAATAACTTTAACATTGCAAAGGTGCGGTCGCACCTATATTTTAATTAAGCGCTATTCTCTAGGTGCCGTCCTAATAACTTAAGTAAGTTGGTCATAACGGGCTTTATTTGATAAATGGTTATTGCAATTTATATGCAAATAGTTTAAATGCTTGTCAATTTTATTATTTTTGATGTCAATAGTTTAATAAAATAACATGATGAAATTTAAAGAAAAAAATGCATTATTTGGCATTAAAGCAAGAATAATAATTATAATGCCAAAATGGCCACAGCTATACATAATGTCAGATGACAACATATCTGAAGCTAATTTTCAGCTGCAAAACGGTATTATTTCATCAATTGACGTTCTTTTTATGACTACGGTTCTCATATAGATTTTGTATGGCAATGTCATAGTATGACATCACTTAGCAACTCAACTGAAAAACTATTTACTGATTTCAATGCAACAAAAAAATCTTTATTGTATAGTAAATTGAAAATGAACCGGATTTTTAGGGCTTAATAAAAATTAAGAGAGGTTTTATGGAAATTGTACCCTTTGTTTATGGTTTATGATTTAAAATACCCAATACACTTGTGACTTTTAAGTCAGTAAATCCCTTTAAATACTTTTCACATAAGATAAAGAAAAATCTTTCAATTCAGTGTTTTCTACAAATAAAACAAAGCTTTAAGCGGTAAATAATGTAGCTTTGCACTTTATACAAGTTGAGAAAGAGCAATATTGTGTTGGCTCTGAAGTTTATTTGCTAACCTAACTTAACGATACTTAGCGGTTGAAAACTTGCACACAGATAAAAGTACTTACTTTTTCTCTTTTAAGGAAACTTTTAAGTACCATTTTTTACACTTTTATGTTTTTTTTTGTTTTTTTTTTTCACATGTTTTACATGTCTCGTGGGTAGTTAACCGTTATTATATTTTTAAATAAAACAATAGGTTTGACATTACTTGAAACGAATGTACATACATACATATGAAACTATTGTATGACCTACCAATATATAAATAAGTTTTTGTTATTGTGTCATATCAAATGTATTTTTCTGTGTAATTGTGTATACTATAAAAAAAGTATTGTTGCATCGACACGCACGAGCGATATTATTATCGGGGAATCTATCATAACACAATTTTTATTTTATACCTCACAGATTATTGCAAATTAATTCGTGTTAGGAAATCTGGCCCTAAATAATCCCTAGATAGTTATGCTGGTCTCGATTTCGTCCTTTTTCACACCATTATTTTTTCCAAATCTATACTGTCCCACTGCTGGGCAAATAACTTCCCCCAAGCCTTTTAGTCGCTTTTTTTCCGCGCCTACCAGATTATAATGTTTTATTTTATGTAATTAAAATATCTGCTTTTGCATATTATTTACGTAAATACAAAATATAAGCTTAAAGAGATTCAGTTATTTTATTAAATTAATTGTTAATTTTAAACCAAAGATTTTATATAAGACTAGAATTGTAAAAGTGTATGTAAATATTGCTAGATTATAAGTCTAAACATTAAAGTATTAATTACAAATTAAGGGAGTTTATTTACCTAATACTATAGGCATAAACACTGTTCATGTTTTCTTTTAAAACAAAACTTTTTACTCAACAGGGAATGCTAATCATTGTGTAGACAACGGAATAGAACCTGTTTTAATTAAGTACATTGTTTCTTTTTTTTTTTCTTTTAGACGTTACCTCTTTTTCTTTGTTTTTCGATGGGAGCTGAACCGTCATCTATCTAAAGGTAAAAATATATATTAAATATATATAGAGAGGCTTTAAGAATATAATAAAGAGAGGCTTTTCTTTTAACTATTGTGATCATTCTTAATTCTAATTTTATTATACCTTTTGTTTAATAAATAAATAATAATAAAATAAAAATATATCACTAACAAGCATTTCTTTTAACAATAAAAGCCACAAACGAACTTTATTTGGCCTATTTTTTCTAATACCATAATAAAACTGTACTCTACACATAGATGTAACGTCACACAGAAAAGGGTCAGCTATAAAAATGTTGTCATCATAATCTTGTTATTTTTATTTCGTTCGTAAATCTTTATAGATGAGCTTCTTATTTGAGAAGAATGTGTAAAGGCTGGGTTATGGTAGGAATCCCTTGTATGGCGCTCAAGAAGGGTTTTGAGACAGACAATGTTTCTCAGCCCCTCGTCATAATGTACTATAAGAACAAAAGTTTGTTTATGTAGTACCTATGTTATGTGTAACAATGATCCAAAGGAGTGTCACTGTATGTGAAGTTTCATTACTGGTACTGTTAGATAAGTCAATCAGGCTTTACTTTGCGAAAATCCATAGAATACGTAACTTTACTTTGAGTCATTTGTACGATTAACGGATACTCGACTGTACTTTGGTTCAAATGGACTTTATTGCGAAACAACCTTTAATCGACAAACGCTAACGTTAAACGATTTATCGAACATCGATGGACTCGTTTTTCTTATGAGTGTCAGTTTTTTTGACTACATGATGACGTTTACTATACTGGGCAGATTATTTATTAGATCAAATTGAAAAAAAAAACAAAAATGTTTATTTAGCATAGTCAACAGGCCACCCAAAGTGTGACATGTTTCGCCTCTCCACCGAACATCTTCAGGAGTTACTTTCAACTTATTTTCTTCACTTCATGCCATAATTTTGTCATACAAAAGTAGACCTAAATGCTATAGCATAGTCATACTTCCAATCGGAAAAACGCTTTGAATCGATTACATCGGGCGCCATTGCTAAAGCTATATCTGGATAAAAAGCAAGTATGTAGTGAAACATCTAAACTCTCTCATTTTATGATTGATGTGCTTCATCCATCATGCAATGTCACGAGCCACAGGTGTACTTTGGAAAATCAGGATGCTGCTGCAGTGGTATCGCGTATTAATCATCCTCAGTGAGGACTGGTGATGGTACGTTTCCGGAAGCTGTCACTCTCTACTGTCTTTGCACGTGGAGCATGATTGAGGTGGCAGGTTCGAAATCGGACAAGTACTAAAGTGCAAATTTCAATTCAATTCATGAACTATCTAAGTTGCCTCAGAATACACGTAAAACCATTTATCTCGGTTGTCCTTCAAAGATCTTTGATAGTCGTTACGGGTCTAATGAATAAATCATAATATTTATAATTAGTCGAAGTCTAATAAAGGGGTATCATGTTAGCCAGTAACTGAATAGATGGTTGTCTTCATATAACTTAGTATCCAGGTGAATTCGGTTAGTTTAGAAGCCAACCCTTACATCAAAAAATTAGAAAAAGGCTAAAGAGACGAAAAAGTTTCTAGAATTTATTTCATTTCTATATGCTTTAAAAGACTGATACCAGTATTTGTTACGTCTCAGTGAAACTGCTCCTGCACCTTCACTGAGAGATTATTAGTAAAATAAGCTTTTCCTGCTTAGGAAGCAGGAAAAGCTTTTTCTACTAAAAATTTTTAAGTGGGCAATACTTAATAAATAAAATATTGTAGCAATCTCTTTCTGCTGAATAAAATATGGCGCGATTAGAAGTATGTACTTTATGTATAAAATTTTTATTTCTCAAAAGACTAAAAAGCCTCTTAAATGAGAACATATTATAAAAAACACTCGTACTCTTATCTATTTGTAGGTATAAGTGCAGGTATTTCTATAGTGCACACAGTAGTAATGGGAGGGGCACATACTAGTCGATTGTTTTCGATATATTATATATTCGGGTACATACGGGCAGTAGTACTATAAATTTATTAATAGGAGCATACATTTTTAATTGTCGACGATAATTTATTAACAGCCTTTACAACTTAATTACAATACCCAATTAATTAAGAATATGTTATACTTTACTAGAGACCCGTCTCAACTTCGCACAGGTGTTACAAATCTTTGAAAGTCTCGGGTTTTGTTCTTTGCATGCATGTATCTTTGGCTTGTTTTTCAAAATACGCTAATCGAAGGATTTGAATTGATATAATCTTTTTGTATTACCCATTTACCGAGAAAAGCTAGATTTAACATCACGCTACAATCTACAGGAGCGGATTACTAACCAATGATGCAGGTGAAACCACGGAAGACAACTTGTTACACTCAAACCTTTCTCTTGAGTTATTTTATCTTTAATTGATCGAAAAAACTCCATTTAAAATCTGTTCGCAGTTCAAAGCATCTAAGCAATACAGTAAGAAAACTTCGCTTCACATTATAAAAAAGTTATTATGAAAAGATACCAATCTATATAAATACTTATCTACACAAATATGTGAAGCGCTATTGATAGTACTAATAACACCTTTCTAGAACCTTCTCTAAAGGATACACGATGTTTACACAAGCGAATAAAGCCAAAAGGGACAATGGACATGATATATAGTCTAGTTATACGTGTGATTATGTATCCAAGTATCCCTAAGTGAACCTTTTTGATACGAGAATACTCTTGAATAGGAATATCATAAGAATTGCTCTCGTACCCTACATACACTAAGAATCCGTTCATACTTTCTGGAGAGCATCGGCTCCCGATCTTCTTTTCACACAGTCCAATGCGAGTTATACATAAGAGCATACAAATCATCATTATAGTAAATTAATTGCCAAATAATCATGACAGTTCAGATAAACTATTTGTTTAAGAACAAGCGCTATTGGTCACTGACATGACTGTTTCAAAATAAAATCAATACTAATTTACTAAATATATTCCAGATTATATTTTTGTACACATTTAACATTATTATTAAGACAGGCTTGTTGTTCCTGTGGTTAGTGACCTGACCAGTGCCCTTTCATTAGCGGGCCATCCACTAACGTTCATTCCTTCAGGCTTGTCCCGTCGTGCAATCCGTACAGAAATGCGACGGGATAAAATAAAACCGTTGAAGCCACTAACTAAACCACAATCCTTCGTTCTTTCCCCTGACTTTATCACGACGCGCCAGTCCGGCAGGAAAAACAATCCTTCAGTGACCATCCACTCGTTTATGTACATTCCTGTCACTTTGCATCTTGTCAGTCATACCGAGGGATTGCGCGTGTGTGGATGGTGACAATCCTACTATTTTATGAAGATTGTTGTCATTTGAAAGGAATGCTCGTCATTTTAAACAATCTTTATGGATTATTTTCATTTTGGCAACAATTATGTTATATATTTATGTTTATATTTATCTTTATGTTTATGTGAGTGTACCTATATGTATTTAGTACTATAGTATGTAAATATATACATATATTTAATTTTGGTATTATTTTGTACCCTTGCATTTTGCATCTACCATGATTTGTCTATGCATCACCCTAAGGTAGACGGGAGAAAATGCCTGAGTGTACGAACTGAGTGGAGAGCGTTGAGCGGAGCGTGCAGCGTTGCGTGGAAGTTGTTCTCGCGCCGCTAGGTCGCCACTCAGGACACCTACGTGTTAATGCATCTGTTTGATATGGACGCCGCACGCCCCGCCCTGCTGGACGCTCGATTTGTGCGGGCACTCAGGCCCTACACTTAGGCATTAAGGCCCGTATTAATAGACGTCACTCAACTCCGAGACGCTCTCAAGTCTCTTGCTGTCCGTACCATTCTACAGGGAAAAAATAAGGACAGCAATAAAATTGAGAGCTCAGAAGAGTAAGATTAATACTACGTCTCAATATATGTGGCAGTACGTCTATTTAATACGGCCTAAGTCCGCCTGTGGGCAAGTGTTTTTCACATTTTGTCCATGAGGTTTAATAAATAAACAGTGTACCTTTAGAAAGAGATTGCTGTTGCTTTGAGTTTATTGCAAGTAATATATATATTTAAACTAAATGAAGACATAGGATGTGGGGGAAAAAGTGGTTATTAGAAAAGTAGAAATATAAGACTTTAAAAAATCTGGCATGCGACGAATCTGATGATTTTAAGAATATTTAAGAGGCGATGTCTCGTTTTTAACGAACTGCTCAAGTTGATACCACGACCACCGTATTGTGTTGTGTGTCTATGTCTTGGAAATGCATTTTGTCCTCCGGGACGAATACGAACACAAAATGATTACAAACGAGCGCTCAATCACGCCGGACAAATAAACAGACACTCTAACTTGATCACAGAGCGCGTCGCGCCCGTCGCGACGGTACGGGTGGCGAGGTTTTAATACCGTCGTTCTTTCTCGTTCTTGCAAATCCACTGGTGTTCATTCCGTAAGGATTGTCGCGACGGGACGGGTGGTGGATTATAATACCGTCATTAGCGGGCCATCCACTAACGTTCTTCCTTCAGGCTTGTCCCGTCGTTCAATCCTTACAGAAATGAGACGGGATAAAATAAAAACCGTTGAAGCCACTAACTAAACCACAATCCTTCGTTCTTTCCCCTGGCTTTATCACGACACGCCGTCCGGCAGGAAAAACAATCCTTCAGTGACCATCCACACGTTTGTGTACATTCCTGTCACTTTGCATCTTGTCAGCCATACCGAGGGATTGCGCTTGTGTTGGATGGTGACAATCCTCCTATTTATGAAGATTGTTGTCATTTGAAAGGAATGCTCGTCATTTTGAATAAATTTTCTATATGATTATTTTCATTTTGCTACAATTATGTTTTATATTTTCTTTTGTTTATGTGAGTGTACCTATATGTATTTATATATACTACTACTATATATGTAAATATATATATTTAATTTTGGTATTATTTTTGTACCTTTGCATTTTGCATCTACCATGATTTGTCTCTGCTTCACCCTGCATCAAAATGCCTTAGTGTACGAACTGAGTGAAGAGCGTTCAGCGGAGCGTTGAGCGGAGCGGTGCGTGCAGCGTTGCGTCCAGTTGTTCTCGCGCCACTAGGTCGCCACTCAGACACCTACGTGTAAATGCATCTGTTTGATATGGACGCCGCACGCCCCGCCCTGCTAGACGCTCGATTTGAGCGGGCACGCAGGCCCTACACTTAGGCAGAACCTATTTATATTTATAAACAGACACTAACTTGATCACAGCGCGCGTCGCGCCAGAAGCGACAGGACTGGTAGCGAGGTTTTATACCGTCGTTCTGTCTTGCTCTTGCAAAACCACAGGTGTTCATTCGTAAGGATTTGTCGCGACGGTACGGGTGGCGGGATTTTAATACCGTCATTCTTTTCTTGCTCTTGCAAATCCACTGGTTTTCATTCCGTAAGGATTGTCGCGACGGGATGGATGGTGGGATTTTAATACCGTCATTCTTTCTCGCTCTTGCGAATCCACTGGCGTTCATTCGTAAGGATTGTCTCGACGGGACGGGTGGTGGGATTTTAATACCGTCATTCTTTCCCGCTCTTGCAAATCCCCTGGCGTTCATTCCGTAAGGATTGTACATTCCGGCAGGAATGAACGTTAGTGGATGGCCCGCTTTTTTTTGGGGGGGGGGACCTGTGCCCTGACTGCTAAGCCGGAGATAGCGGGTTCGATTCCCACTAGGACAAACTTTGTGTGACGGGCATAATTATTTCTTCTGTTTTTAGATACATCTGTGTCCATTATATTTAATATTTAATGTATCCATACTTAATATTATAATGGTGTTATAAATGATATCAAAATAATAACTAAATATTAAAACATTACTGTGTGTACCTATATAGTCTATGAACCTCTATTAGTCTATGTCATGCTCTGCTGTCTATAGTATATTTTAATAAACGTCACTTGTGCAACCGAACCTCTAGTTTTATTAGGTTATGGGCCCAGTCCCACATTTTTGTAAAAAGTATAGTTTAAGTTAGTAGATTTCGCGAAAAGTGTTTAAAATGAATTCCAGTTATCTTGCGAATGTACAAAGTTTGAAGGGTCGTGAAATTACGACGATTGGGCGTTCGCGTTAGAAAACGTGCTGATACTGGAAGGTGCGGACAAATTTCTGAAGCAAGAACCTACTAATGTTGAAGCGGCGGAATCTGCATAGCAGCTACGACAGACGCAAAAACACGGGCGAAAGTGATCTTGACGATTGACTCGTCATTATATGTGCACATAAAGCAGGCAAAGACTACGAAGGAATTGTGGACAACGTTTAAAGTGTTTGTTTGACGATTGAGGATTTTCGCGAAAAATTACTCTTGCTTCGTCATTTAATTTCGATCAGATTGGAAAACTGTGAAAATATGACGAATTATGTGACACAAATCGTCGAGACTTCACAGCGACTAAGGGCACTGGATTTGAAATCAATGACGTATGGATTGGGTCATTGATGCTGGCTGGTTTACCAGAACGATTTATGCTATGATTATGGCTATCGAGCACTCTGGGATCGGCATATCAGCAGATGCAATAAAACCAAACTGTTGGATATGGAGTCAGTTCAAGTAAGTGAAACGGAATGTAACTCAGCATTAGTTGCAAAAAATTGGAACAAGAAAATATAAAATGGCAACACTACTAAGCATAAACCACAGACATCGCATACACATCTGTCAAACTCAAATAACTCAAATAACAAAACAATTACATGTTACAAGTGCAAGGAAAAGGGCCATTATCGCAATCAATGTCCTCTTTTACATGAAAAACAGGAGAAGAAGAAACAGACTAACGCTTTTAGCGTTGTTTTCCTCACCGGGAATTTCAAAAAGCAGGACTTTTACATTGACAGCGGAGCAAGTATGCACTTAATTGCGAATGAAAAATGGTTGAAAAATCCGCAATATTCAACAAAGTTGCCGGATATAGTAGTAGCGAATGAAACTAAAGTTCCAGTTCTGTGTTCGGAGACATTGTAATCACAACAAGTCACGATTACGAAGTTACAGTGAAGAATGTTTGTTGCGTGCCAAGTTTAGCGACTACCTTTAACGGTCAGTGAATTAATAAGGAATGGAAACAGTGTAAATTTCGAGCTTAATAAGTGCCTCATACGAAACAAATCGGTTGGAGTGTACGTAACGGGGCACTGAGAAAAAAACACTTAGAAAAATTTTGATGAAATTTTCAAACTTAATAATACTTTCTTTTTATGGTTTTATCGTATGGGGGACATCAAAAGAAACAACTTTTTCCCGGATTTTTTTTTGTGAGGTCAATGACCGCTGAGATAGGAGGCAAAAATCTATCCCTCATTATTAAGGGTCTGGGACTTAGAAAATTTTCTTTTTGACGAATTTTCAAACTTAATAATACTTTCTTTTTATGGTTTTATCGTATGGGGGACATCAAAAGAGACAACTTTTTCCCGGGATTTTTTTTGTAAGATCAATGACCGCTGAGGTAGGAGGCAAAATGAAACCCTCATTATTAAGGCGACTGGGACTTAGAAAAATTTCACACAAAAACAACGCTAATCAAGCCTTCGGGATCCGGTGGGATGTGGGGAGTACTAGGGTGGGGGAAACACGGGGGGCGACCTAAGGTTAATGACCTTGACCTAGGGTCAAGGTCAAGGTCAAATTCATGAAAACGCAGGAAATTACGAGGAAACGCTTGAGGTCAGTGACCTTGACGCAAGGTTGATGACCTTGAACTCAAGGTCAAGGTCAAAATTCATAAAAACGCAGGAAAATGCGGGGAATGCTCGAGCTCAGTGACCTTTAACAAGTTCAATGACCTTTGAACTCAAGGTCAAGGTTAAATTCATAAAAAGGCAGGAAAATGACTGGGTTTTTTTTTTGTGATTTCAATGACCGCTGAGCTAGGATGCAAAATCCAACCCTCATTATTAAGGCGCCTGGGACTTAGAAAAATTTTCTTGACTGACATGACCGCTCCAGGACCGATGGGATATGGGAGGGCAAGGGCGGACAAACACTGGGGACACTCAACATGACCTTTACCTCGAGGTCAATGACCTAGCATCAGGGTCGATGACCTTGACTTCAGGTCAAAGAACAAATATGAGAGTAATGCAAAGGGACAGCCAAGGTCAAAGTTTTAAAAATGAAGAGAACACGCGAACACTCAAAGTCAATGGCCTTGACCTCGGGTCAATGTAACCTTTACTTCGAGGTTAAATGATTAGAAAGTGAGGTAACGCCAGGGGACCTCAAGGTCAAAGACATTGCGGGCCACTTAGGAAAAAAAACACTTGGAAAAATATCGCTGAGATGGACGGTAAACATCATTATGAAGTGTCTGGGACTTAGAAAAAAATTCATGAAATTTTCAAACTTAATAAAAAAAATGGTTTTGTCTTCTGGGGCACATCACAACGAGCAACTTTTACCGGATTAAATTTTCTGTGAAGTCAATGATCAACGAGTTAGTTAATAAAATAAGAATGCGCAGTGAGGTGAGCAATTGGTTACATTAGCTTAGAACTGTGATCCCTTCGTACTAGCCCAGAAATTGGCGGGCGGCTACGGCATGACCTGCATCTACAATTAGTCGCTCTGATACCCCGTCTCCTAATTCCGGGTACAAGCGGCAAATATCTTTTAAAAAACGCCTAAATCGGGCGGCCTCTGATGGCAATTCTTTTAAAATATTGTGACGGTACATGTACTCGCCCATGTACCACTTCAATTTGTTCTGGCTCCTGCAGGTGCGGCAATGCCGTTTTAAACTCTAGCCATTGCCGTTCTATTGTGTTTGTATGAATTTTTACCCTGACGTTACCTGTTCCATCGGAGACGGGGTACCTAAATTTCTATGCAACGGATATCGACTGTGCCTGCGACAAAATTTTAAACTATGATTCACAGTGTAGTGTCCCCATATTAAGACGTAAATCTACTCCATGATATGCCGGTGCATATCGGACATAATGTATGACCCTTGTCGTACATTAGCCGCCATTATAGGGTCAAGTGTCTGCCGTGACTTGTTTGGAATTAGTCGACGACTATTTTTTTTGATAGGCGGCTCATACATCCGAACGACCATGTTGACGTTGCAGAAGTCGCCCCCTGTGGTATTTATTTGTGTACATGTGAGTTTCATCGACTTCCACAACGTCATCAGGACCCCCTATCATTTGATGGTCATGGGCCTCCGCCACTTCACACACTTCACGCAGGTAGTGGTATATCTGGATTGCCGTTTTCTTTGTTACTCCACATCCCTTGCCGCTTGTGTAACCTTATCATTTCTAAAAAATGATAAAGAAGTCGAAGTCGAAGGGTCGATAAAATTGACACTTTCGATTTTTCAAAAAAAAGTACCTTTGGTTGACGGTATTATTTCGTTACAGCCACGACGTCGACATCTCCAGCGGAAGCCAAACTTATAATCAGCGCGTTGCTCGCTGTCATATTCTGCCTACAATTAGGGCAGCGCACCAACCTGCTTGGCATTAAAGCCAAGCACGAGCAGCTTCTACTGCGTGCTCTTCACTGCTGATGCAAGCAGCGTAATTCCATAAGTTAAAATTACGCGCTAAAAATTAAATTAGTGGGATTCATTATAACTAGGACTACAACTACAACTAGACTACAACTATAAAATAAAATATACTATAAAACAAATTAAAACAAACACTTACGACTAATATACAAAATGAAAATAAAAAAAAGTAATAAATTAATAACTAATTTAAAAACTACAAAATAAACAATCTAACTAACTAATAAAAAACGAATAACAATAATAAGCAGGAAAAAGCAATCTGAAAACCCCAGAATCACGAGAAATATCGAAAATTCGGAATAATTCAAACAAATTTTACCAACGGTATATTGATTCAAACTTTACCGTAACGAGAGCCGGCGCGGCGGTCTCCATCCGGCTAAAGATTAATGTGAATTTTAAGTTTCATAATATTTTAAAGCTATTGCATAGCTTCTATCGCGGGCCTTGAGCGTGAGACCGAATTCAGAAATTCCGTAACGAAAATTTTATACACACTCACACAGGCACACAGGCACAGCGGTGATCAATATACTTTTTAGTTTTGCCATCTATCGATGAATAGCAGAACTTTTAAGGACTTTTTGAAATATCACGCTTGGGTGTCGTTTTCATAGTTTCTATGGGTGCTAAGGTCCAAAATGAGGTCGATTTGAGAATCCAGATGGCGGCCGTGACTTTTTCACAACATGCATCATGGTGTCGTTTTCATGGTTTCTTGGGTGCTAAGGTCAAAAATGAGGTCATTTGAGAATCCAAGATGGCGGCCGTGACCTTTCTCACAATATGCATCATGGGTGTCGTTTTCCTGGTTTCTTGGGGTGCTAGGTCAAAAATGAGGTCAATTTGAGAATCCAAGATGGCGGCCGTGACCTTTCTCACAATATGCGTCAGGGGTGTCGTGTTCATGGCTTGGTGGGGTGCTAAGGTAAAAAATGCGGTCGATGTGCGAAGCCAAGAGGGCGGCCGTGACCTTTCTCACAATATGCATCATGGGTGTCGTTTTCCTGGTTTTCTTGGGTGCTAAGGTCAAAATAAGGTCGATTTGGAAATCAAGATGGCGGCCGTGACCTTTCTCACAACATGCATCATGGGTGTCGTTTTCATGGTTTCTTGGGGTTCTAAGTCTTAAATTAAGCCCCGCGAAGCTGGGCTCCGACTGCCCTTTAAGCAAACTAGTCCAAGAGCGAGCGAAGCGAGCTCGGGACATTGGGGCACCCCGACTCGGACAGGTTAGGTTAGAAGGGGATGGCGGGGTCTAGTGAGCGAGCGAAGCGAGCGAATAGACCCCGCCATCCCCATTCGTGGTTATTTTTTTTATGACCACTAAGCCCCGCGAAGCGGGGCTCCGACTGTGCCCTTTAAGCAAACTAGTCCAAGAGCGAGCGAAGCGAGCTCGGACATGGGGCACCCCGACTCGGACAGGTTAGGTTAGAGGGGATGGCGGGGTCTAGTGAGCGAGCGAAGCGAGCGAATAGACCCCGCCATTCACATTCGTGGTTAATTTTTTTTATGACCATTAAGCCGCGAAGCGGGGCTCCGACTGTGCCCTTTAAGCAAACTAGTCAAGAGCGAGCGAAGCGACCTCGGGACATGGGGCACCCCGATTCGGACAGGTTAGGTTAGAGGGGATGGCGGGGTCTAGTAAGCGAGCGAAGCGAGCGAATAGACCCCGCCATCCATTCGTGGTTATTTTTTTTATGACCATTAAGCCCCGCGAAGCGAGGCTCCGACTGTGCCCTTTAAGCAAACTAGTCCAAGAGCGAGCCTTTTAAGAAACTTTTAGTGATCAAGGTTATTCATGACGTCAAGGTCACTGACCCTAACGTTCCCCGTCATATCCCTGCGTTTTTAGTATTTGACCTTGAGCTCAAGGTCATTGATCTTGGCGTCAATATCATTGACCTCGAGCGATTCCCATCATTTTCCTGCGTCTTTATAAATTTGACCTTGACCTTGAGTTTAAGGTCATTGACCTTGGCGTTAAGGTCACTGACCCCTAACGATCCCTCGTCATTTTCCCAGCGTTTTTAAGTACGTGACCTTGACCTTGACCTTGAGTTCGATTTCATTGACCTTGGCTTCAAGGTCACTGACTTCAGGTGTTTTCTATCATTTTCCTGCATTTTATGAATTTTGACCTTGACCTTGAGTTCAATGTC